>JAVKPL010005948.1:0-147500 GCA_032173675.1 Gastrolobium villosum | reverse complement strand
CCCCCTCCTTGGGGAACTCACGAGATTGTGCCAAGTGGTACAATCTCGTTAGTCTCGTTACCGTAAAATTTCGAAAAGCAATGACATAGTTCAAATACGTAAAAAAGTGAAATTATTGTTGCAAATTTGAACTATGTTAATGGAAGATAAAATACGTTAAATTAGGTGTCATTGCGTCGATCTCGAAAAATCATGTGAAATAAAAAAAATCATATAATTTGGATACCTGAGTCAAAAGTTATGGCCTTCCGAAATTTTACGGTAACGCGATTAACGAGATTGTGCCACAATCCCGTGAGTTCTCTAGAGGAGGCGGCGTCACTCAATTGGAAAAAAATAAAAAATAAAAATATGAGAGAGAGGTGGGGAGGGTTGTGTCACTCAATGACGCTGGGTCCCCTCACATCATTAAATGATCCCATTTAAAAATACCGTGAATCAAATATCAAATTGATAAATTAAAATCTTAAACAACCCGAATTGTTCAAAGAGCCCGTAAATAACACTTCATATCCAAAAGTTTAAGTAGATTTTTATCTATGTTCACATTTAATCTTGTCGCATCAAAACTGTTTTTAAATTGATCCTTATACTTCAAATCGTTTTTAATTTAGTTGAAGGGTAAAGTTTCTGTCATTTTAAAGGATGTAAAATTATGTCATTTTAAGATTGAGAAAGAGATAGATAAATGAGGAGGGAGTTGACAAAAAAAAGGTGTGGGTCCCACCTCTTTATGAAAGTGAAAAGATATAAGTTGTGTCATTTAAAAGGATAAACAGTTTTCCTGATAGGTTCCTTTTTAGCAAAAAAGATAAGCTTAAGGAAAAGATAAAAATAAATTAAATGATGTAATTTTCTGATATCTTTTCATTCATGATGGGTCTTTAAATAAAGATTACAACTAAGGAATAAACACTAAAAACATAATGGAAAGTAACTACCCAACTAAACATAATGGAAAATAACTACCCAACTAAACATAATGGAAAATAACTACCCAACTAAGCAATACATGAAACATGGAGATGTATCATTCCCCTCTCCATCAAGATGAACCTTGTCCCCAAGGTTCTTGATGTATCCAAGATTGGAGAATGCCATTTGATGTTGGGTCAGATTGATTATCATCAAGGAGTAAAAGAGTGGAAGAGTTTTTGCACTTATGGCCACGAGAGAAGTGTTCATCGCAATTAAAACAGAGCCCTTGTTCTCGTCTGACTTTCATTTCTTCTGTGGTTAATCGTCGAACACCTGGTGGAGGATTTGATGGTGAAGTGGATACAAATGAGAGGTCAAAGAGTTTATCTTCTTGGAGTTTGACGAGACCCTGGGCTTGAAAGATGGTTGTTGGTTGGAGAGCTTGTACCTCTTTTCGGATTGTTGGTTTAAGACCAGAGATAAAGTTGTGAAGTAGGAACTCTGATGGGAGGTTGGAAATGCGATTTGCTAAGGACTCATATGCAGTAATGTAGGCTTGAACAGTAGTCGTATGTTGGAGTTTTGCAAGTGATCCCATGTGATCAGCGTAGGGAGAATCACCAAAACGAGCTTCAAGTGCCATAATGAAGCCGTGCCAGTCATGGAAGGGGTGGTTGGAGTGCATCCATTGGAACCAAGCGAGGGCTGGTCCGTCCATGTGAAACGAGGCAATCTGGAGTTTTTGTTGTTGTGGAGTATGGTGAAAGTCGAAGAACTGTGTAGCTTTGAAGAGCCAGCCGGAAGGATTTGTTCCATCAAAGCGTGGGAAGTCAAGTTTGAAGGGTCTAGGTTGAAGGACAGGTGGGAAATGTGGACGTGGTGGTGGCGGCGGCGGCGGCGGAGGTGGAGGTGGAGTTAGTTGATTGGTGGTTGGGGTAATATGCATGAGTTGATCAATACGGCCTATTAAAGTGGTAAGAGTAGTCTGAACCTCATTAAGGCGGTGAACGGTCAGATTGGATTGTTTAGTAAGGTCGGAAATTTGTGTGGAAGTTTTGGTAGATGTTTCACGAAGTTGGTTGATTTGGGAAAGAGCTTGGGTACAGTTTTCAAAAAGTTTATTGATTTGTGTGGCATGGATTTCTTGGGTTTCTTCAAGTTTTCTGAAGCGTGTTCCTTCAGCCATGGATGAGGAGAGTGCTCTCAATGAAAGCACCAAATGATATGTTCCTTTTTAGCAAAAAGGATAAGCTTAAGGAAAAGATAAAAATAAATTAAATGATGTAATTTTCTGATATCTTTTCATTCATGATGGGTCTTTAAATAAAGATTACAACTAAGGCATAAACATTAAAAACATAATGGAAAGTAACTATCCAACTAAACATAATGGAAAATAATTACCCAACTAAATATAATGGAAAATAACTATCCAACTAAGCAATACATGAAACATGGAGATGTATGATTTCCCTTACTCCATATTATAAACCTTTCTTTACGATTTTATTGGTTCAAATTGAAATAGTCGACTTAGACAAAAAAGAGAGAAGTTGATTACACTTGATATTTGATCTTCCGGTGTTCCCTATCATAAGTATTTGGAGGGCGCCGGTAGAAGAATATGCCCAGTTTCCTCACAAATATCACAACATCCTTCATTTCCCCTCTTTCAATCAAAATCCCCAAATTTTCAAATTCATCCAAAAACCCTAGTTTTTCTTCTTTCTCTTGAGGAATTAATTAGGTAACAATGGGGAACACGGAGAAGCTGATGAACCAGATCATGGAGCTGAAATTCACCTCGAAATCGCTTCAGCGCCAAGCCCGAAAATGCGAGAAGGACGAGAAATCGGAGAAGCTAAAGGTGAAGAAAGCGATCGAGAAGGGAAACATGGACGGCGCTCGAATCTACGCCGAGAACGCCATCCGGAAGCGAACGGAGCAGATGAACTACCTCCGTCTTTCGTCGCGCCTCGACGCCGTCGTTGCACGCCTCGACACGCAGGCGAAGATGTCGACAATAAGCAAGTCGATGGGAACAATCGTGAAATCCCTAGAATCCACTCTCGCCACCGGAAACCTCCAGAAGATGTCGGAGACCATGGACAGCTTCGAGAAGCAGTTCGTGAACATGGAGGTTCAGGCTGAGTTCATGGAATCCGCCATGGCTGGATCAACATCGCTTTCAACCCCTGAGGGTGACGTTAACTCCCTCATGCAGCAGGTCGCAGACGATTACGGCCTTCAGGTCTCCGTCGGCCTCCCGCAGCCGGCGGCTCACGCGCTTCCTGCCATGGACGCCGCAGACAAGGTCGACGAGGATGACTTGTCTAGGCGCCTCGCAGAACTCAAGGCCAGAGGTTAAAGGAAAGTTGAGATTTTAATTGTCTTAAGGATGATGGGTATGCACTATGTATGTATTTTTTTAGTAATTGTGGATTTTGCTACTGACAGTGGATGATTTGTGTTGTGTGTTTATTCAATTTCAACTGAATTTGTCTCTTTTAAGTTATTGTGTATAAGTTTGAAGGGAAACCTTACAGGTTGGATTCATGCAATTAATGTAGACTCACACAATGGATCTGATTCTTAACTCGACCTGCACACAGCAGAAGCTTTGTGCCACTAGGTTGTTTTTATTATTATTATTGTTGTTGTTGTTGTTGTGTAGAAAGAAAGCAAGTCAGCCGTGGTAAAGTTGTTTTTTTTGATCGAAAGGTCACGAGTTTGAATCTGAGAAACAATATCGTTGCAAATATACAAGAATAAGGCTGCATATAAGAACTGTCCTCATCTCTACTCTTGCTAATTGGTGTTTATGGGGAGTGATTTTTTAATTACTATTGTATAGAAGTTGCTTGAAGGGATTTCAATTCCCTTTGTCTGATGTGAAAATCCGATTGTTTCTTATGGATATTGACTGTGACCATGAGAAGAGAATGCTTGTGTTTGTTTCTTTTTCTGTTTTAGGGGCGGGTTCTCATTTTCAGTTGTAGGATGTGATACTGAATTTGTGAATGTGGTTAAATGGGTCCTAGGTGAGATAGCTGCTTAGTAGATTGGTGGTGTTTTTTCTTTGGAAATACCAAAGCAACAACATTAATTGTCTTATTGGTGATGTTGATTGATAGTTGGCCTTGTGCTTGATCTGTGGAGGTTGATGCATGTAAGGATTGTAACATTCATTACTTGGTTATGCTGCATAGCATATTCTTGACCATATTGGATCCAGAGTTTGTAGTTGTCTTCAGAATGCTTCTTGTCATATATAAATCCACGTTTTCCCTTATAAATATTAAATACCTCACTTTCCTTTGAGAGTCACATTTTGCATACCATTCTTCATTGTTGTTACTGTGCTGGATTTCAGCTGTTTAGAGCCAATCATGTCCTTCACCTCTCTCTCGATTCTCAGCTATACCCTGCCTGAGACTCTCTACAAGGTGATTCCATTATTGAGTTCTAATTTTTATTATCTCATTGGTTCACTGCAATATTGACATACTAAACAAACCTACTACCTAAACTGTCAAACCGATCAAATAGTATATAAAGAATTAAAAAGACAATATAAAAATTTATACCCAAATAAAATAATTATTCCCCAAGTAACAAAATAACAATTGTCTCTGAAAGTGCACCAGTTTGTCCTTTTTTAAATTCATATATGGTTCAAATTATCGTACCGACAACCAAGTTGCTTTTAAAGTTGCAGCCATTCCTTGCTCCAAGCATGTGTTTGGGAGTTTGGAGGGGAAGAGAAAGAAGGGGATCAAGAGGGAGAGAAGGAAGAGATGGAAAATGAAAGATATTTCTTTCCTATTATTTGAGAGTTAAAAATTCCCTTCAAACCCCTCATATTCGGGGAACTCTAATTTTAAGGACGAGAAAAATATTTGAGGGTTTTACAAAATATCTTATTTCTTTTTTCTATTTTTCTAAACCCACAAACAAAGAGAAAATATAAGTAAAACCTTTTTCTTTTTTGGAGGGGGAAGTAAAACCTTCTCCTTTTAATAGTGACTCCCAAACACATCCTAAGAGAGCATTATAGAAGAAACCTTGAAATTAACATCACTATTAAAACTTTAATACTTAATGTCTGTTTCGATATTCCTATTTTTAGCTTTTCTTCTCCTTATTAGCAGAAGTTAGGTCAAACAAATTTTGAGAAAAATTCTTATAATGAAAAGTTTTTTTTTTTTAAAAAAAAAAAAGGTCAAAAGCTTTTAGAAGGAGCTTTTTTTTTAAGCTCTTATTAGCTTTTCTTGAATTGTGTACTTTTTTTTGAAATGAAGAGTCATAGAGATAGAAAGAATTTTTTTTTTTTTGAAATGTGTGTTTTTAAGCAAATTTTTTTATACAATCACCAAACGCCATGCTCTTATCTGGCTTAAGTAACAACTAAGTTGCTTTCAAAGTTGCAGCCATCACTGCCTCCAGTAGAGTTTGGTACAAGAAACCATTAGCATGAAAGTACGAGGGCCAACCTGCAGTAGATAATAAAGCATCCATTTGTGTTTTTGCTACGACCACAGAACAGCAACGGATGCATGATATTTTTGGCCTTTTCTCTAGGACCTGCATACATTCAATAACAAGGCTTAAGCACTTCAATTGGTGTTTATATGCTGAAAGATTATATAAATCATTATTTACATGCATTTGTTGAATTTAAAAGCAAACTCTTACTGAAAATTGCTTGCACTTTTCTTTTTTTGCAGTACTTTTAAGTATTATGTGTTAAATTTGAAAGTTGTTTCTCCTTTCAATTTTCCCCTGCCCCCCTTCTTGTAAAGACCAAACCACTCTAATTTGCCAAATCATTGCTGCAGTCAAAAGATAAGTTCAAGTCAGAAATTAACAAGTTTCTTCTTAAGCCAATGATTCACTTTCATCTGCTAATTAGAAGCTTATGCTATTTACCTGTGGATGCATCCACCTTGGAGCAAACATGTCATTCACAGACATAGCATTGAAAACATATGTCAATGGCGAAACCCAGTAGCCCCACACCCACCAATTTGGAACTTCACCTATAACCATTAAGCATCCATGTAGCACATTCTCTGAACATATGTAATTTTGGAGTCAGTTTTCAAATGCTTTTACTTTAAGGGGTGTTTGGTTGAAGAGAAATTTGTTGAATAATAGGGAAATGAGATTAGTAGGGAAATGGTTGAGAAGTGAGCTTGATAGGAAAATGTAAAAAAAGTAGTTTGGTAAGAAAAAAATTTACCGGGAAAATTAGATAACTTTTGTAAAGTCTATGTTTGGCTTTTGATTAAATATAGATGGGAAAAAATATGTTTTTACTAAAATAACCTTGATTTTAAAAAAGGCTAAATGAGCCTTGCTACCCTTTACCCCTAATCATTTCCCAACGGACATAGAAGAAACGTGTGTGTTGGCTGATTGTAAATAGTGGTTTACCTGGGTTTTCAAAAAAAAAAAACCACCTACATGCATGACCTTGTCGGGTGTTAGGAATATTAAGGACACATTGAATGGACCGAGCTGGCCAGATATGAAGACTCTGTTGGAATGAGTACTTGAGATCAAAGCCAACCATCGATTGGAAACAATCTTGCACTGAATGGCAGATCTAAATGGCTATCTGTTAAAGATTTCGTCTAACAGCAGATCATTTGTTAAATAATTGATATCGCTGGGCGAAGACGACTTCACATATGGATCTTGAGGTGTGTGCTCCAAATTCCAATCTTTAATCCCGAGGGCTTTTTCCCGTACTCTAACATCATCATGGCTATTATCAGCCATCCTTAATCTCCCGCCAGAGCAACCAAGGAATCCAAATCTCATTATTCTCATATGGTCAGTGCTAGGATAATCAATTGTATGACGATGGTGAGTACATGGATCATACACCAAAATACAACCACTATCCATGAAATACAGGCTTCCTTCGAAACTGAGACTGAGTACCCAATGGTGATTAGATAGGTAAGGAGTTGATAGTAGAAAATTTTGGTAGTAAGAATATCCCTCTTAAATATATATATATATATATATATATATGAAAACTCATCTATTGAAACCAATATATATTGTTTAATCGAAAACCAATATCGTTTCAAAATGAAGAGTAAGACCATAGTGAACGAAGAATATTCAAATACGAAAATCGAGGCACATTTTCAATTCATGAAATACCGATCAAATGGAATGCATGATAGTCCACACAAATTCAATACGAGTTTCAATTGCTATTCAAGAGAATATGAAACACGAAAATCGATAAGCAAACAATGTAATACACTTTCACAATTCATGGAAAAATCGAACCGTACAGGAAGCATATCAATAACACATATTTACCACCTTCAACAAAGAGATTGAAATTGAAAGAAATCAATAACACAAATTCTCCACCATCAACAAAGAGATTGAAATTGAAATTCCACATCAAGAATCGGTGGAGAAAGATAAACGATTTTTATTATTCTCATATCAGCCATCCTCAATATCAAGCAAGAGCAACCGAGGAATCCAAATCTCATTATTCTCATACGGTCATCGTCAGGATAATCAACTGTATGACGACGGTGAGTATAGGTATTATACACCAAAATGCAACCACTACCCATGAAATATAGGCTTCCTTCGAAACTGAGGCTGAGTACCCAAACTTAAACCGAATGTTAACCAAAAATACAATAATTTCCATTCTCATGTCTCAGAGGAGAAAACCAAAAGAAGGAACCTTAAACGCCACTCGGAAGCATCCAATGAGAACCACTCGAAAGCTGCGTGTTTCACCACAGCAAGTAACAAAACCTACAACATATACAAGATTGCTGTTGTTTCATGATAAAGAAGGTGGGTGAGGATATGGGTGTGAGTGGGTCACAGACGTGCTGTGGCCATCAAACTGAATCAAATAAGAGTTAGGAGATTCTCGGAGACCGTGAGGTAGGAAAGTCAACATGCATGACCTCGTTGGGTGTGAGGAATATTAAGAACGCATTGGATGGAGTGAGCTGGCCAGATATGAAGACTCTGTTGGAATGAGTACTTGAGATCAAAGCCAACCATCATTGGAAACAATCTTGCACTAAACAGCAGATCTAAACTACAATCTGCTAAAGATTTCGTCTTAAAACAAATTATTTGTTAAACAGTTGATATCGTTGAGCGAAGATGACTTCATAGATGAATCTTGAATTGTGTGCTCCAAATTCCAATAATTAATTCTGAGGCCTTTTCCCCAGATTCTAACAACATCAGGGCCAATATCAGCTATCATCAATCTCCTGCCAAGCAACCAAGGAATCCAAACCTCATTATTCTCAAAAGGTCAGTGTCAAGATAATCAACTACATGACGACAATAAGTATAGGGATCATACACCAAAATACAACAACTACTTATGAAGTACAAGCTTCCTTCAAAACTGAGGCTTTGAGAACCCAAACTTAAACGAATGGTAACCAAAAATGGAAACCATAACCATGTTCATGATCATGGAAACAAAATTGCGCCAATGTAAAGTGAGGCCTCATCTTCATTATATCGATGCATTTCATTCCTCAAGAACAATGTTGCAGCAATGATGCAGATTTGCACTTACTTGAATATGTATATAAAAGAGTTCCTCTTGATCATAAGCCATTCCTTGTCTTGAAATCATTTTTAACTTAGTCCGTATATGTGATTCACATTTCTAAAACTTTTACAATGGACGCCATCCAAGAGCCAAAGAATGGATGTTTAATTTTGTTGTATCATACAATTGGGCTCATGGTTAGTAAAAGAACAATGATTATAAATATTGTATGTCAATTTTTGCAAAATAGGACATTGAAAGAGATGTTAAAAAACAAGTTGTTGAAATTACACGTGGAGATTCTAAATTCTTTAAACACAAAAATAGAGACAAAGGAGAGAAAATCACACACAAGGATTTTAGTGGTTGGGAACTTGGGTTTAAAACCAAGTTACCTCTATCCCCGGGTCACTTGGGAGCTAGAAGCATTGATACTTCAAAAATCCTAATGTGTCGTGTCCAATGCTTTCCGATACTCATTTATACTCTGACACTTTCCGATACTCCAATACTCGTTGCAAAGACTCAAAAAAGATTAAATGTTATGTTGCATTGCATTTTGAGTTCCAATTATTAAATTCGTTAGATTACGATTACGATTTATTGAGTTTAATATAGACATTTATGATATCTTATGTTTCTTTGCAAAATTGATGGATATTATAAGTTTAGTTTTATTTTTTTGTTAAATTATTGAATACTAAATATAATATACACTATATAAATTAAAAATATTATATAATATCAAAACGCGTCCTGACGTGTCAAAATTTAACATTTTTTGATCGGGTTTGGCCGGGTTTGATGCATGACCAGTCTAATGCTTACCTGAACCGGTTCGATGACCGAGTCGCCGGGTTCCGGGTCAGGTAAGATTTCTCAACAATAGTATAAACCTAACGCTACTTATGGAAATATAACTATAACACAAGTGTTATTCATACACCAAAGTCAAACTTATTAGGTTCAAAAAACTAAGCAGTAAAATCAGGAAAAAAAGATGCAATATTCATCTAGAAGTCTTACTCTGCTCATGGCATTGGAGGGGGCGACAAGGGCAACACTAGTTGGAATGGGCTTACAATAGTTTTCTTATATCCAGAAATGACATCAAATTGGTTAGTCAGTAGATTTACAGCAAAAGTACCATCATCGTAAGAATGCAGATATAAGATGTTTTCATCATGGGGATGAAAACCTACTAGCCGCTAATGAGAATTAACACAAAACTCTACAGGGATATGGACATTTTTCGTAAGACTAGTTGTGTGCTCCAAATTCCAATCATTAATCCCGAGGCCTTTTCCCCAGACTCTAATAACATCAGGGTCAATATCAGCTATCCTAAATCTCATGCCAAGCAACCAAGAAATCCAAACCTCATTATTCTCATACGGTCAGCGTCAGGATAATCAACTGCATGACGACAGTGAGTATAGGGATCATACACCAAAATGCAACAACTACTCATGAAATACAAGCTTTCTTCGAAACTGAGGCTCTGAGAACCCAAACTTAAACTGAATGGTAACCAAAAATACAATAATTTCCATTCCCATGTCTTAGACGAAAAATCCAAAAATGGAACCTCAAACGCCACTCGGAAGCATCCAATGAGAACCACCCGAAAGCTGCGTGTTTCACCACAGCGAGTAACAAAGCCTACAATATATGTAAGATTGTTTCCGTTGCGTGATAAAGAAGGTGGGGGGATATGGCCATATGTGTGCATTGCTTGGTGAGTGGTTAGCAAATTGTATCTCTTGTCGCAACATAGAGGTAAGCTACCAGAACTGCCACATATATTTCTTTTTACGAGTATATCTCGATAAAGTAGATTCTGGCTGTGACCATCGAACTGAATCAAATAGGAGTTAGGAGATTCTCGAAGACCGTGAGGTAGGAGAGTCAACATGAACTCGTTGAGTGTGAGAAATTCTAAGAATGCATCGAATGGAGCGAGCTTGAGATCAAAGCCAACCATAGATTTGAAATAATCTTATATTGAATAGTAGATCTAAACGACAATCTGTTAAAGATTTCGTCTAGCAACAAATCATTTGTTAAACAGTTGATATCGTTGGTCAAAGATGACTTCACACATGAATCTTGAAATTTGTGCTCCAAATTCCATTCATTAATCTCGAGACTTTAGCATCATCAGGGCCAATATCAGCCACCTCAATCTACTGCCAGAGCAACCAAGGAATCTAAATCTTATTATTCTCATACGGTCAGCACCAGGATAATCAACTGTATGACGACGGTGAGTATAGGGATCAAACACCAAAATACAACCACTACGCATGAAATATAGGCTTCATTCGAAACTGAGGCTGAGTACCCAATCAACTGTATGACGATTGTGAGTATAGGGATCATACACCAAAATACAACCACTACCCATGAAATACAGGCTTCCTTCTAAACTGAGGGTGAGTACCCAAAACTTAAACCGAATGGTAACCAAAAATACAATAACTTACATTCTCATGTCTCATACGAAAAAACCAGAAGTGGAGCCTCAAACGCCACTCGGAAGCATCCAATGAGAACCACCTAAAATTTTTGGGTTTCACCACAGCGAGTAACAAAGCCTATGTAAGATTGCTGCCGTTGTGTGATAAAGAAGGTGGGGGAGGGACATGGGTGCATTTCTTGGGTCACAGACGTAATAGCCACTCCCAAGATTATTTCTCGTGTCGTGTCATAGAAGTAAGGTACCAGAACTGCCACATATATTCCTTTTTACGAGTATGTCTGGATAAAGTAGATTCTGGCTGTGGCCATCGAACTGAATTAATAGGAGTTAGGAGATTCTCAAAGACCGTGAGGTAGAAAAGTCAATATGACCTCGTTGGGTGGTGTGAGAAATGCTAAGAACGCATCGAATGGAGCGAGCTGGCCAGATATGAAGACTCTGTTGGAACGAGTACTTGAGATCAAAGCCAATCATTGATTTGAAACAATCTTGCACTGAACAACACATCTAAGCTAAAATCTGCTAAAGATTTCATCTAACAACAAATCATTTGTTAAACAGTTGATATCGTTAGGCGAAGATGACTAGACAGATGATTCTCGAGGTGTGTGCTCCAAATTCCATTCATTAATCTCGATGCTTTTTTCCTATACTCTAACATCATCTGGGCCAATATCAGCTATCCTCAATCGGAAACCGCCAGGGCAACTAAGGAATCCAAATCTCATTATTCTCATGCTGTCAGCGTCAGGATAATCAACTGTATGACGACTGTGAGTATAGATATCATATCCCAAAATACAACCACTACCCATGAAATACAGGCTTCCTTCTAAATTGTGGCTGAGTACTCAAACTTAAAACGAACGGCAACCAAAAATATGATAATTTCTAATCCCATGTCTCACACGAAAAAACCAAAAATGGAGCCTCAAAAGCCACTCGGAAGCATCCAATAAGAACCACCCGAAAGCTGCGTGTTTCACCACAGCGAGTAACAAAGCCTATGTAAGATTACTGCCGTTGCGTGATAAAGAAGGTGGGGGAGGGATATGGGTGCATTGCTTGGTGAGTGGGTCACAGACGTAATAGCCACTCCCGAGATTGTATTTATTGTCACATCATAGAAGTAAGCTACCAGAACTGCCACTTGTATTTCTTTATACGAGTATGTATGGATAAAGTAGATTATGGCTGTGGCCATCGAACTGAATCACATAGGAGTTAGGAGATTCTTGGAGACCGTGAGGTATGAAAGTTAACATGACCTCATTGGGTGTGAGGAATATTTAGAACGCATCGAATGGAAAAAGAATTTAACATACCTGCAAGGTGTGGCTCAGTTGGCTTGGTGCTGAGTCCCAGGGTTCGGGTTGTGAGTCTAAAAAGCTTGAGTTCGAATCCTGGTAAACACACTTTGTGGGTAGCGGAAAAACCCTTGCCCTTTCAATCCGCGAAAGGGATTAGTCCCATCATATGTGGGGTGGGGAAACCCTTGGGTATATATAAAAAAAAATTAACATGGAAATCGATGTGTGCATAGGAGAAAAAAACACTCTCATACAACATAAGAGTATATTTTTCCATTATTAATTAGTAGTAATCACCTATGAAGCACCGACACTTCCCGACACTTTAACACGCATGATAGAAATTCAAAAAAAAATTCAAAGGTTGCGTTGCGTTGAGTTTTTAGTTCCAACTATTAGATTCATTGGATTACGATTACCGTTTTACTGAGTTTAATATAAATATTTGGAATATCTTATATTTCTTTGCAAAATTGATGAATATTATAAGTTTAGTTTCATTTTTTGTTAAATTACTAAATATTAAATATAATATACAGTACATAAATTAAAATTATTTAATATCAAAATATGTCCTAACGTGTCAAAATCTAACATTTTTTAGAATTAACGTGTCGGAGTGTCAGTATCAGTGCTACATAGGTAATCACTATCAATATCTATGAGTTTAAAAGAAGGGGGGGAAAATATCAATAAAGGGAAGAAAAGATAATAGAAAAATAGTTAAAGTTATAATTCACCTTATTTGATATCATTTAAGGGTTTTATAATTCTCATTTAACATGAGAATTGAAATCTCATGTTGTAGAGATAAAAAGCATGTGGGACCCATATGTTAGAAAAAATTATGTCTAAGATCCACATCAGCACGGAAACCAAAGGGTATGTAGGAAGATTTCAATTCTCATGTTAAATGATAATTATAAAACCCATCATTTAACCCCCCCCCCCCCCCCGCAAAAAAAAAAAAAAAACATAATAACATTAGATGGATGAAAGCATGTAGGGTACACTCATTTAAGAGATTAATCTTTTTTCCTTCTCTTCCTTTCCATTCATACCAAATAAACCATCCAAGCCTTGGAGCTCTATCCTCTCTCTCTCTCTCTCTCTCTCTCTCTCTCTCTCAAAATTCTGGTGGATTGATTTTGTTTTTGTCTAGCAATAAGCAGCTTTCCGTTGTTTCGTGTTTATCTTATTAATCGCCAGCATTCATCATATGTCCGTGTCTCCTTTCCAATTTTGTTGGCGGGTACGTGCATGTTTCTTCTAAGAAATTTCATAATTATATCTACATGCTGAGATATAAATTTAAAGAAATAAATAGTTTATGAAGATCTAAACTCTAGTTTGAATTGTTAAAACAATTATAAATTTCGAATATACATGTAGCGAAGAGAGTAGCTTACTTAGATGGTTGATTACAACATATATACTAATAGTACTGTAATACTTTATTAACATGATATGGAATTTCTGTAGCTCTTTTTAACTCTAACTCTTTTAAGTAAAACTTAAAAGTAACATAATTGGCTGGCTAGTTATGTTATTAGTCCCATATTTCGTATAAACCGTGGCCTAGATGCTTTGCTTAGTTCGAAAAAACAAAGAGCTGGTGGGTCCATCATATCATAGGAGACAAAGGGTATCCCCATGGTTACTTATCTTCAATTGGGGCATCACAGACGTCACAACCATAAACAAGTGCTTTTATCAAAGTTGGGCTTGGACTAAACATCATAAATTAGACCAAGATATAGTGATATTTTGTGAAAATTTAATCAAAAGTTTAAATTCGCGAATAAATGATTTTTTATATTAGACTTTTCTAATACACTTTCTCACATAAAAGTTCATTAGACTTAAATGTTGCAGAAATTTTTCTCCAAATCAAAGTTGGTACACCTTCCATATATATTAGCCGTCAAAACCGTGTTTTGAATTTATACCATGATTCATTACATATTAGTTATTATATTATGGGTTTATAAAAGTTACGTTGTAGGAAAAATGATTGTGTTATTTTTATAGAGATTTGTTTTGCGTGCCGTAGTTTTTTTTTCGGCTTCAAAAGATGCGGGCCCCACAAGATGTTACGTGTGTAGGAAACTTTTTGTGGTCATGTTAAATGACAAATGCAAATCCCTTACATTATATGCAAAACTTTGTACGGTATAATTTATATGAAATTATATAATTAAAATTTATGCATTAAGCGCCGGTCCAACATGTAGATGCTAGAGCAAGCTACTTTTACTAGTGCACTCTGAAAAGCCCATTAAAAGCATGAAATGTGGGCATTCAGAACGAAGAGTAGTCTTGAACTCAAAGGATGTAAGAAAATCTCATAAGAAAAAAAAGGAGAGAGAGATAAATAAAACCTATTTCAAGGTTGAATTTATAAGTGCTAATTTTGTTGATCATGATATGGTCAATTTAATTAAAAATTTGTGAAATGTGAGCAATATATGGATGATCTCATTGCTTCCCTTGCTGCTATAATAGACAATAGTATCATTCCCTCACAAGCAATTATAAAATAAATTTCCTTAATTCCAGACAGAAAAAGGGAAGGATGACCCTTTCTAACTAATTGACTATAGCTAGTGAGAGACAATCTTACAAAGTAACTTGTATTCTCTTCCCCAGACACTCACAAAGTGAGTATTTGAACTGGGTCGGTCCTTTACTTGCACTGTGCAAAATCGAGATGGTTGTTAATTAGAACATCAACGTCTAAGTGTTGAAATGCATCATATAGGCACTAGAACATGTATATCTAATGGCAACTGGCAAGTGTTAATCAAGGTCCACTGTTGAGTCATAATCTTCAACTATACGGCCATGGATGGAATTTTTGTTTTTGTTTCCCAAGTTCACCAAGAATATAGAGGTTTCCCAATAAGATAAGATCAACCAAATAAGGCAATTTGTATTTTTAACATTTCCTATCTAGTCGTCCTTAGTCCTTGTAGTATGGCATAAGAAACAATAAATTTATGGAATTCTATCTATATTTTTTTATGTCTATTTTGTCTATCAATTTCTAATACCGTTATATGAGAATCTCAAGAAAAGAGAGAAATGTGAAGGTTAGTTGAGATTATGATCTAACGGTGTTGAAAGGTGGTAGGAAGGAAAAAAAAGGGTAAAATAACAGATTTTGTGCATACTATTTACTCGTGCAACATGATTGACTGCCACTCATCTTATACAATTCAGCAATATTATTACATTAATATATTTTTTTGAAAAAAATTAAATTTATAAAAATTAAATCTAAGAATTAGAAATACAATTTAAATTTTTATAACTTTATTTTACATTATATTTATGCTTTTTGTGCATTTTCACTTTTAAAAAATAAAAATAGTTATAATTTACAATTTTCAAATTAAATGTGTCATTAGCTATGAAGTGGGTCGAAGTGTTTTGTGTACTTTGGACAGAAATCAATGGCTGAGATAACTGTTGATTTACGAAAATTAATGGTTAAGATATGGTAATAACATTATTTGGTAGTAATAATATCACATCCCAAAAAAAATTAATATTATCATTTAAATAAAAAATTACGAAAACATAATAATTTTGAATCAATATTTGAAATTATAACAACTAGTCGCGCCCAAAATTGGGCGCGACCAGTTGCGTCTCATTTGGGCGTGTTAAGGGTTGGGTTGTGCCCAATTTGGGTGCGACTCATTTGATGATGACACGTGTTTTTGAAGGAATCGTGTTTTGAAGTCAATTGATGCATCTCACATCACCAAAACAACTGAAAAGATATTCCACATGATTGATGAAGTTGTTGAGGAGGTAGGAGAAGAAAATGTTGTCCAAATTATGACGGACAACATTGCGAACTATAAAGCAACTGGATCATTGTTGATGGCAAGAAGGGAAATGTTGTATTGGACACCTTGTGCAGCTCATTGTATTGACCTAATGTTGGAGGACTTTGAGAAGAAGTTGCAGGTTCATCATGAGACAATTGCAAACGGAAGAAAAATTACTACATATATATATTCAAGGACTTCTTTAATTTCCATGTTGCAATTTCATACAAATGGAAAAGATTTGGTTAGGCCAGACAAGACTCGCTTTGACACGTCTTATCTAACTTTGGGGGTGCCTTAATGACAACAAAGGAGCATTGATAAGGATGTTTACATCAGATCAATGGATATCTAGCAAGTTTGCAAAAACAAATGATGGCAAGTATATTGAAGATGTGGTTATGGATAGGGAGTTTTGGAAAAATGTTGTGACTTGTTTAAAGGGTGCTTTTCCACTTATCAAAGTATTTCGTTTGGTGGATTCAGATGAGAAGCCAGCCATGAAGTTCAATTATGATGAGATGATTAAGGCTAAGGAGAAAATTCGTAAGGCATTCAATGGTGTAGAAAGAAGGTAATTTGATTTTAAAATTATGTATTTAAATTCTCTCTTTCATTTCTATTTTTATATTTTGTTTTTAACTTATGGTTTCTACATGGAACCAAATATAATTTTTTTTTTGTCATTCTTTACTCTAGTTATCAACCTCTACGTGATATCATTGACGCTAGATGGGACAATCAATTGATGAGGCCTTTGCATGCAGCAAGCTATTTCCTCAACCCTCAAATACAATATAGGCCAGGATTTCATGCTGATTGTGAAGTTAAAAATGGACTATATCAATGTTTAGAAAGGTTGGTAGGAAGTGCTGAAAAAAGAAGAAAGATTGATGATCAAATGGATGATTTCAAGTTGCAATTAGGGAGATTTGGTTGTGAATTAGCCCAAGGTGGCATTTATTCAAAATCTCCAACACAATAGTGGGAATCATATGGGTTTGAGCATCCAGAGTTCCAATCATTTGCAATGCGTATCTTAAGCTTGACATGTAGTTCCTCTGGTTGTTAGAGGAATTGAAGTATCTTTGAGATGGTAAATTTTCTTTAATATGTAAATTTTCTTTGCCATATATTTAAAATTACAAACCTACATGTTGTATATTAATTGGGTTTGTTTTTGTTTAGGTCCATTCAAAAAGAAGAAACCACGTAAAACAAAAGACAATGAATGATGTTGTGTTTGTGATTACAAATTCAAAGTTGGCCAGGAAGAAGCAAGTTAAAAAAGTTGTTGAATATAACATTGTTGGTTTCATTCGAATATGAATGAAAATGAAGGAACTTAATCTAATGTTGAAGGTTTAGATGAAGATAATTTAGATTTGGAAATTGATGCTCTAATTGATGAAGACTTGGTGTTGCTGGTGCCTCTATAGATGATATGCTGATTCCTGATTTTGAGTTTGACAATGAAGTTGATGGAAGAGGAAGAGAAGATGACATGCCTATGCCTCGTGATATAGTTGAAGATCATGTGGAACATAATGTTTTTGATGATAATGATTTGATGATTTATTAGCTTAGAGTGTGACACTTATTTAAATTAGAGTTGGATAATGAGTGGGACTAATTAGGACTATATTGATTTAAATTATATTTTCATTTTGGACTATATTAAGGTTGTTTGCCTTTGTTTGATTGGTATTTAATGATAATGTTGGAAAATAGTGTTGATTGATATTGGATTGGATTTTGATAGTAATGTTGCCCTCGATGATGGATTGATATTATATCCTTAATGACAATGTCATAATGCTGGAAAATAGTGCTGATTGGTATGTATTGATATTTGATTTGTTTGTTGATTTTATAAATGGATTAGTATTTGATAAGTTATTTGATGCAGCCTAAGATTGCATGCAAATGTATACGTATAGTGGCAGGTGACCTATTTAGAATATAGGTAAAATCTACATTTTGTATTATGATTTTATGTTCTACGGTTTTATGATTTTACATACGCTTTCCGTTTTTAGGTAAAAATTCATTTTTGACAACCTTAGTGATTCTATAATTGAGTTCTAATTTTTATTATCTCATTGGTTCACTGCAATATTGACATACTAAACAAACCTACTCCCTAAACTCTCAAACCGATAAAGTAGTATATAAAGAATTAAAAAGACAATCAAAAAATTTATACCCCAATAAAATAAAGTAAAATATTTTTTTATGTTGCATGAGAATTCAATTCTCATGTTGTGATCATTTAGCGTGCAAAGTTTTTTTTTTTTTAATAAATGTGGAGCTCACCATTAGTTAACATGAGAATTCAATTCTTCTATAATATGAGAAAATCAAATCTCATAAAATAATTATTTCCAAATAACAAAATAACAATAGTTTGTCCTTTATTAAAATCATATATGGAATTCCAAACTCCACGTGGTTCTTCTATTTAAGAGTGACATTTAGATAGTAAGTTATTTTTTATTCTTCCGGTGAAATTACATTGTATGCTTCTCGATTTTCGTCTTTCATATTCTCTTGAATAGCAATTGAAACACGTGCTGAATTTGTGTGCACTATTATGCATTCCATTTGATCAGTATTTCATGAATTGAAATTGTGCCTCAGTTTTCGTATTTAAATATTCACCATTCACTGTTGTCTTGCTTTTCATTTTCAAACAATATTGGTTTTCGATTACACAATATATATTGGTTTCAGACGAGTATATATATATATATATATATATATATATATATTTATTTCATTTAACATAAGATAACCCATTTTCCTACACACACATAATAAAGATGGGTCATACTTTTATTTTTTCTCTCCAATTATTTGTGGACCCTTCTTATTATTTTGTTTCACCAACATAAGATATGTTATCTACATCCATAAGAAAAATATTCCTCATATATATATATAAAAATACTTTTCCTATGTTATAGAAAGTAATTATTTCATATTGTAAAAATAAAATTATAAATAGGACCCATGGATAAGAGGAGAGAAAAAAAAATAATGGGACCCAACTTCTTTTATATGTGAATTTTTTTTATCTCATATAAAATAACCCATATTAAAATGGTGTCTCGTGCGTAAATATTGATTCACTTCAAGCACTGTTACGTTTTACCGCTGCCATTACAAGCACGCGCACGATGTTTTTGAAAAATTTGAGTATGGGACACGTGTCTGATATGGATATGCTCTAATACGCGATCAATATTTGAGGATATGCGGTCAATTTTTCGACATATTTTAACACGTTTTTTGACACACAGTGTCAATTTGTTCGAACACGCGGTTAACGCTCTGACACATTTTTTTTAGTCTTAATTTTATTTTATTAATTAAAAATAAATAAAAATCATTTATAAATTAATTGTTTCTGTTATGAGATTTAACATGAAAAATTAATAAAGTACGAAAAGTTATTTTTATTTATATTTATGTTATGAAATTTAAATATTTGATTAATTACATGACTTATTATGAACTCCTATATGTATTAAATATAAATTATATTATATATATATATATATATATAATTTTTTATTAATATTAAAACGTGTCCTGATGTGTCAAAACATGACATTTTTTATAATTAACGTGTCAGCGTATCGTGTCGTGTTATATAGTGTATCATAGAATTCTTACATATAAATTGCCATTTGTAACTCGTTATTTACTTGTAACTTACTGATTTGCTTTGTGATTTTAGAGTTTCTTATTTTTTTTGCACTATAACCAATAACACTTTGTCTGTGTGCTTCTTGTTTGTACTTTTTATGGTAATCTACATGAAACTAATAAAAGCGATTTATTCTGTTGCACATTTAAAGCAGTTGCTATGACTTGTACAACTTTTGATTACAGCAAAACAAGGTCTATGGATACACCTAAATATTCTAATATGAAGTCATTTTCGTGCAGCGATATTAATTGTTTAACAAATGATTTATTGTTAGACAAAATCCTTACTAGATTGCCGTTTAGATCTGCTGTCTGGTGTAAAATTATTTCCAATGGATAATTGGCTTTGATATTAAGTATTCAATTCAACACGTTCTTAATATTCCTTACATACCTTAGATAATGTTCCAATGGATGGATGGCTTTGATAATTTTGACATATCAAATTATCAAAATATTTATCATAATTACACATATCTTTAATTTTTAAAAAATATAATATATTTATGATATATATTATCATTTAAAGACATATTCTTAATATTAATTTTCAAAGTAATAGAATAGATATTATTTTAACAAATAATAAATATTTATTTAAAATTTAAAATATAATATAAAATTAAATTAGTAAAGAAAGTGCAAATTATATGTATACATATATAAAATTTTCATGTGATTTTTATGAACATCTTCATGTGATCTTTGTGAACATTATTTCATGTGATGTTAATGAAAATTTATTTCATGTGATCTTTGTGAATGATTTTTTTTATCTTTTATATTTTAATTTGGTTTGAGCTTATAAACTTTAGGGGGTGTATTGAATTATGATTTTAAAAGATTTTTTGAGATAATATTTTTTTATAGATTTTAAAAGATTATTTATAATTGGAGGGATTTTAAAAACTTTTTTAACAGAATCTTTTTACAATCAAGATTTCATAATATTGGATTAAAATGTTATATTATAACATTTTTCACTTACAACCAAATATTAACAATTAATTTCAGTCAACCTAACGATTATAATTTATTAAAAATTAATAATTAAAAATAAATGTGACCCAATAAATTATAATCGTCAAATTGAAGAAAATAAATGGTTAATATTTGATTATAGGAATCTTGTAAGTGAAAAAAAATTATAAATATAATATTTCTCTAATATGATTATTGTTTTTTTTTTCTTGCTTTATTATCAGTAATATGATTGTTGATTTGTTTCGTTATTATCAATAATATGATTATTGATTTTTTTATTTTCTTATTTTGTTAATTTGGTTAATTTAATTCTCCATGTCTATCCGATAAAGAATGGAGTCATGCCATATATAAAGTTTTACTTTAAGATGAGCCCATTTTATGGTAGTTCAGTTGACACATGGGAGCTGAGCAGATGAGATGAGAGCAAATGTTCGATCATATCTAATATTATTTATGGAAAGGGTTTAAACTCTTAATTCTGAATCCGTTTCAAACTCTGGATTATTTGGTAGGAAACCTATAAAATTACGGGAAATACTCTAAAAAGAAGAAGTTAATTTGATGAATGAGCCAATTATAACTAGAAAAAATAAATATTGTTTTGTAACAAAAATAAATAAATATTGTTTTATTGAGATAACTTTTTTATATGGTGTCTGTTCTAAACCATCCAGGAAAAACAATATCAATGACAACCAAGATTATGTGGAACATATTATCAGCCGAGTCATTCTAGATTCATAAGCAACTTCAGTTTTACTATAGGGGTTGTAATTGGATAAATTGATTAATAAATATTTTTAATTTATTTTATAACCAGTTTATCCTAGCAATTTTATAGGCGTACAAACCAGCTTGTAATGCACGACCAATAGGATTTATATATGTATGGAGATGGGTAATTGCGCAAGTTCCTTATATTTTCAAGAAATTTTTTACTCATACCCAAATTGTTTACCGTGACATCAATTTGAGAATAAGATGAGAGTAATAAAAATAAGAATTTTAAAGTGAATGTGTGGTGATGTGGTCATATAAAAAATAAAATTTACCGTGACATCAATTTGAGAATAAGATGAGAGTAATAAAAATAAGAATTTTAAAGTGAATGTGTGGTGATGTGGTCATATAAAAAATAAAATAAAGATATACAATTAAAGATAAGTGTTATACCAGTGGCTAAAAAGATAAAACGTCATAAATTGAAATGATTTGAATATATTGTTCGAAGATCATTATATGTCCCTGTAAGTATAAAAATTTATTACCAATAGTATAATACGAAAAGAGGAAGAAATAAATGGAAACTTACTTTAAGAAAATAGTAAATAATACTTAAAAGAGTGAAAATAATTTTATTTAAGCAGAATCAAATATTTACCACATGAAGGGAATCATATTTGCTAGAGATAACATAAACCGAAGTTATGAAGCTAATGTTCCAAGAGCAAATTCATGAACCCAATTAGAATCATGAGAATATCCTTGGATGTTAATGAACCCAATTCTAGACACATGTAGTCAATTCACAAATCACAACATTTGGCAAAAATGCATTGAAACTGAATAACAACAGCAAAATTTATGCTGTCAATATACCAGTTACCTTAAATTCTTCAACATTGCTTTATCTTTTGTGTTCTCTGTCAGAAAGAGTTACCTTAAAAGAGGAAAGACTTAGTGGTTAAATGTTTTTGTACTTTAACAGTAGAATACAAATTGTAATAAAGTGTAAAGGGACGTGGCGCAACGGAAGGTGAAGTTGTTGCGTACACGTGACTTTGTTAAGGGTCTGAACTTGTATATACTAGTGAGTGATGGTGTAAAAAGACTATCAGAAGATAAAAAGAAAAAGATTTGAAAGATTGGATCAAAGATAATATTAGAGATTTTAGTAAAGATTCCATGGAAGATATGATGGAAAATTAAAAGATATGGTTTTCATCCCTATAAAAAGGTATCTCTTGGAAACTCAAGGACAATTTGACAGAGGCAACAATATTCAGAGGAGGAGACTCACGCCGGAGATCAGATTCCGAAGAACTTGAAGATTGAAGATGATTGATCTTTTTTCTTCATTTTTTTTTTCTTTCTTTGTTATGAATTCTTTTTACTATTTTAATTTGTTAAAATCAGATATGTCTGGCTAGTTTTCTTTTTGTAGTTGGGATCACGGACCCAATGTGAATTCTTTATATTTCCTGTATTATTTTTATAAGTTAATTAGTTAGTTTGTTTTATTCTGCCTATATTAATTTTTCCAAATCCTTATTAGAACTAATCACTCTAATTATAGGACTTTGAGGGTTAGGGCTCACAATAGACATATTGGGGTTTTAATCTAGACAAGAGTAGAATAACAATTTGTGCATGACTTAGACATAGGCTTACATAGATTGCAGACTTTTAAATTCATTAGCTTAATGTTTAATTCAAGAGGGATCACCATGAAGATTTGCATTGTTCATGTTTAAAAAAAAAAAAAAAAAAAAATTGCAATATCTATATTTGAAGTATGGATTGTATTGTCTTATATATACTTATTGTTAATTTTTATTGATGCAAATATTGTGATTATGATATGAGATTGATCTGTTAAGTTATTTTCACACATTATATCATTGTTTGTTAGGCACCCAAGTGGCCAAACTAAAAGTGTGTAGATAACATAAAAGTCATTTATTTGTGTGCATTATGGTTATATTTTGTTAGTCACCAAAGTGGCCAAATTAGAATGTTATCGCATGCATAAAATTGTCATTTATCCATGTACTTATGAAATACCAATTACTGATATAAATTGGATAAATTGACATTGCTGATTATTAGAAATGAGGGATTCACCCAAAAGTGAATCATATTCTATAATTAGTGACATTGTGTGACAAATTAGTATTTTGATTATCCAAAGATAATGGATATATTTAATTAAAGAATTTTTTTTGTCTATTAATGTTTTAGTATTTGCTTATGATGAGTATATTGTAGTATCTACCCAAAGGAGTGCTACTTTGTGCTTGTATTATTTTATTTGAATCACATTTATGATTATTCATGAGCTTTGGTGCATGTTATTTAAATTGCATCTTTTTCCATTAATTCACAAGCTTCATCTATTACTATGTTTGCTGGTGAGAATTTCTCAGAATGGCGTGAATAAGTCAATTTTCATTTAGGTGTTATGGATCTTGACTTGGCACTCCTTGAGAATGAACCCACTATTACTGAAACCAGTAGTGAGGAAGAGAAATCTCACCATAAGGCATGGAATTGAAGTAACAGGATGAGCATTATGTTCAATAAGATGAATGTTTCCAACAAATTGCAGAGATTCGTTATGATCCGAACTATAAATCCAAATGAAGATCATTTTCTCTTTATGGGAAATAGAAAGAAATCTTCGATTGGAGGCATAGGGACTTATCGTCTGGTCTTAGATAGTGGCAATCATTTAGACATATTACGCACCCTTTATGTACCTTCATTATCTAGGAACCTTATTTCAGTTTCTATGTTGGATGTTAATGGTTTTAAACTTATGTTTGGATCTGGTTATTTCAATTTATATAAGAATACTGATGTTGTTGGTTCTGGTATTCTAATTGATGGTTTATATAGATTGAAATTGAATGAGTCTTATGTTGAATCACTACTTAATGTTGTTTATAATGTTGGATTTAAGCGTAACATAGAGAATGAGAATTATGCTTTCTTGTGGAATAGAATATTGGGTCATGTATCTAAAGAAAGAATAATCAGATTAGTGAAGAATGATATTTTGCCAAATTTGGATTTTACTGATATTGAATTATGTGAAGATTGCATTAAGGGAAAGCAAACCAAATATAATAAGAAAGATGCCACAAGAAGCACCCAGCTTCTAGAGATTATATACATTGATATTTGTGGGCCTATGGACACTCCAGCTTTTAATAGAGAAAAATATTTCATTACCTTTATTGATGATTTTCACGTTATGGTTACATCTATTTGCTTCATGAAAAATTTCAATTAGTAAATGTCCTAGAGACATTCATTAAGGAGGTTGAGAGGCAGTTAGATAAAAAGGTAAAAATTGTAAAGTCAGATAGAGGTGGTAAATATTACGGTAAATATAATGAGACAGGACAATGTTCAGGTCCATTTGCAAAATTCCTCGAAGAGCATGGCATATGTGCACAGTATACTATACCAGGCACATCACAACAAAATGGTGTGGCTGAAAGGCGTAACCGGATATTAATGGATATAGTCAGGAGCATGATGAGTAACTCCTTATTACCCAAAAATTTGTGGACTTATGCGCTTAAAAGTGCGACATACTTGCTGAATAGGATTCCTAGTAAGGCAGTTCAAAAGACTCCTTTTGAATTGTGGACAGGAAGAAAACCTAGCTTAAGGTACCTGCATGTTTGGGGTTGCCCAGTTGAAGCAAGGATTTATAATGCACATGAACTGAAGTTAGACTCTCGGACGATTGGTGGATACTTTATTGGTTATCTTGAGAAGTCCAAAGGGTATGTATTTTATTGTCCGAACCATAGTCCGAGAATTATGGAAACTGGTAATGCAAGATTCATTGAGAATGGCAAAGTTAGTGGGAGTTCTAAAAGGGAAATTACGAAAATAAAGGAGAATGAGGTAACTGTTTCATTGCCTATAATTGTTACTCCATCTCCTAAATTCCTTAATGTTGTTCCAGTTATTGTAGAACAAGATGATAACACTAAACAAAATTTGAATGAAGAAGTACTCACAGCAGATGCTAACTTGCAAAATGCTAATGCACAAGAACCACATGAAATATAATTAAGAAGATCCCAAAAGGAACATAGGCTAGCTATTTCGAATGATTATGTGGTTTACTTGCAGGAGTCAGATTATGACATTGGAATCAATAAAGATCCAGTTTCATTTTTACAAGCCATAGAAAGTAAAGAATATAATAAATGGATTGAAGCTATGAAAGAAGAGCTAAAATCCATGGATCAGAATGATGTCTATGAACTAGTCGAATTACCCGAAGATTCCAAAAGAGTCAGTTGTAAGTGGGTCTTTAAGATGAAAAACAAATCTAATGGTAATATCGAACGATATAAAGCTAGACTTGTTGCAAAGGGTTATACTCAGAAAGATGACATTGATTATAAAGAGTCATTTTTACCTGTCTCAAAAAAAGGATTCATTAAGGATAATTATGTCATTAGTGGCTCATTATGATTTAGAGCTACATCAAATGGATGTGAAAATAACCTTTTTTAATGGTGACCTTGAGGAGGAAGTTTATATAGATCAACCTGAAGGTTTTTCCATGGAAAATGAATGAAAATTAGTTTGTAAACTCAAGAGGTCAATATATGGACTTAAGCAAGCATTCCGACAATGGTATATCAAGTTCAATATCATTATTACATCTTTTGGATTTGAGGAAAACATTGTTGATCGGTGTATTTACCAGAAGATCAGTGGGAGTAAGTTTGTTTTCTTAGTTCTTTATGTTGACGACATCTTATTTGCTGCAAATGATTTGAGTATATTGCGTGAGACTAAAGATTTTCTCTCAAAGAATTTTTAAATGAAAGATATTGAAAATGCGTCCTATGTGATTGTAATAGAAATATTCCGTGATCGATCACAAGGATTGTTGGGACTATCTCAGAAAGGATATATTGAGAAAATTCCAGAGAGATTTAATATGAGTAAATGATCATCTGGAGTTGTTCCTATATAGAAAGGTGATAAATTTAGTCTCATGCAATGTCCAAAAATGATGTTGAACGGAAAGAGATGGAATTAATCAATTCCATATGCCTCTGTTGTGGGCAGCTTAATGTATGCTCAAACCTGTACTCAGCTGGATATCAGTTTTGCGGTCGAGATGGTGGGCAGATATCAAAGTAATCCAGGAATAGAACATTGGAAAGCTGCAAAGAAGGTTTTAAGATACCTTCAAGGCACGAAGGATCATATGCTCATGAACAAAAGGTCAAATGAATTAGAAGTAATTGGATATACTGATTCAGATTTTGGTGGATGTCTTGATAGTAGAAAGTCAACCTTTGGCTACTTGTTTATGTTTACTCAAGGAGCCATATCATGGAAAAGTGAAAAACAGACTATCGTTGCTTCATCCACTATGGAGGCAGAATTTGTGGCATGTTTTGAAGCCTTAACTCATGCATTATGGCTGCAGAACTTTATTTCAGGGCTTGCTGTTGTCGACACCATTAGCAGGCCGCTGAAAATTTATTGTAATAATTCCACAGCAGTATTCTTCTATAAGAACGAGAGATACTCTAAAGGTGCCAAACATATAGAGTTAAAGTATTTTTTCCGTTAAAGAGGAGACTCAGAAATAGAGGTTGCCAATTATGCACATCAGAATTGAACACATGATGGCAGGCCCTTTGACGAAAGGGTTACAACCAAAGCTATTTAAAGAACATGTTGAAAGTATGGGCCTTGGTTGTATTAAAGATTATTGATGTGTGACACTCTGAGCTCACCTATGTGTTTCTGACATACATTATGTTTCCTTGTTATTTTATGGTTGTATAGATATTATGAATTTTGACAAGGAAGTCTTTGTAAGACATTATGTGGACCATTATGTTTCCTATATTATGAATTTCATATGATGGATTGATGATGTTGTAGTATATAGAAGGGAATGTACTGAATTAATAGCGCACTACCGCCATAACTCACACTGAATAATTTATCTTTTATGATGACTAACATTAGAGATGCATGTATATTAAGATTAATTGGGCCAAGTGAGAGAATGTTAGAAATATTAAGAATCAATTATAATATTAAAAAGATTTTAATATAATTATAATATTAAGATTCTTGATATTACCCATTAAATGTTATATGGCCCAATTAATTACTGATACATTTAATCTCAATAATATCATTGATTTGGTATATGATAGACATATCAGATTATAAGTTATGGAATATATATATTAGGTATGGTCCTCTCTCCCCTTCAACCCTAATGTCATTCTCTCCATCATAATACATATCAAAGTAAAGAAGGCTTAGAGAGAGAAACTACCCAATTGTAACACCCCGTATATATCCGGTAACTTTATCATACTATCGTATTAAGCTACGCTTAATTAAAAATGCGGAATATCTTTTTCTTTTCAATTATGATGTCATTATCATTACCAACTTGCTTATTAATCAATTAATAAAAACATTGCCTGTATGTAATTGCAATAAAAAAGCTAACTAAAATACCTCATTAAATAAGTAACATAAGCATTAGTCTCTAGTGACGGAACTACAACAAGTAGATCGGACCAACTATCAGATTATACAACTCAGCTCAAAGCACTAACAATAAGTGACATGGACAAACCCCATGCTCACACAAATAAGACAACAAAGCCCAACATCAGTCTCAACATCAATAACGTAATAATAAAGGTGCAAAAAACATAAACAACATCCAATCCAGTCATGCTATCATCAAGGCAGTAATAACATAATCATCAATCAAGCTCTGGCCTTTTGCAACCAGAGACATCAGCCCCCGTACTACCTGAACCTGAAATAAGCATTCCCCAAACGTGGGGTGAGATCTCTAAACAAGAAATCTCAGTAAGACAAGGGGTCCTCAAGGATCTTCCACCCCAAGCTCACTTACATGTGCAATATAAGTTTAAAAGCAGTTCATCATCATCAGTTCTAAAGCAGTGCAATGCAGCAAATAATCATGTCATGTGTGTCAATACTATTCTACTGGCCAAAGAAATGCAAGAATACGTCTATCTCCTACATATAATGCATGACGCCACTTGCATCCACCCCGGATCACCGTATCGTATGACGCCACATACTCAGGTTTACCGTCAAGATGGAACAACACATGCATATTAAAAGCCATTACATGTAAAGTTCAATCAACATTTCATATGTTCAAAGCATATAACACAACATGCATAAACCATATCCCCATGGAACATGGTGGAACCACAACATGGCTAAACCAAGGACACGAAAGCTTACCTTGCAAGCTAACACCCAAAGCCAAGAGTCCACAAGCTCACAGTCCAAACACAGCAGAATCACAATCTGTTATGGACCAATACTATATCAATAAATATACACCACAAGCATACAACTTAAAGACAACACATTTCCTTTACGTTTTACGTCTTAAGGCTCCATACCAAGCCATAAGCCCTTAATCACTTGATTATAACTTAGTTCATTAATTACAGAAGTCTAACTTCCTTAATCTAGGGTCCACAAACCCCCAATAGCCTACTGTATACACAGTAAAACTACTGTTCTTCAAAAACTCAGAATATCTGGATATTCCATGGGGCATATCCGGATATGCAATATCCGGATATCTCACAGTCCATATCCGGATATACCATATCCGGATACCCAATATATCCAATATCCGGATATCTATACCCAATATCGACAAATATCTGGATATTTCGCGACAGAATGCAATTTCTGCATTTCGCGAAGATATCCTTCCAATGTTCCATTTTTAACACTTCAACACGTTAAAGCATGCATTTTTATACCCTCTTAGGTTAACATACCAGTTGGTTACTTACTTAACCCATTTACATGCAAAGACTTCACCTTTAAGCAACAAAAACTCATGATCAAAGGTTAAGTAACTCACCCAAAGCTCAACCAGCCAACAAAAGGTGCTCTTGGAGCTCACAAGACACTCCAAGGTTCTGACTTCTTCCAGGAACGAAAATGGTAATCCAGGTAAGGTCTTTCTCACCAAAGGTGGCTCATTGAAGCCACACAACAAGAACACAAAGGCTCTTTCCCTCAAAACCAAGAAACTCAGCTCACTCCTCAACCAACAGTGGCTGGAAGTGCAGCAATGGCCCTCACCCACCTTCACAAGGTTGCTCTCAAGTGTTTACAAGGAGGAAATGTGAAGAAAATCAAAGAAGATAACCACTTGGTCTCCAAAAATGAAGAAAAGAACTCAAGGAAGAGGCATCAGCTGCTTAGCCTCCAATCCTTCACGTAGGATTTCAGTTACCTAGGGTTATGTGCCCTTACTTAAATTATAAATAGCCAAATGGCCACATAATGCGCAGTTAGCATTAATAGCTACGCAAAAGATTTTAATCTCAAACTTTGGAATCTTAACCTAATCAATTTTACAAGAATTAACATATTTTTATTTTATTTTTCGTAGCACCTTTTCGATACGCGCTTTTCCATAGCCAGTATTAGTTCTGGCATCAAATCTCATCATTTTGACTTGAAACTCGTTTCACAAATTCTACATATTATTCTAGTAATTATCATGCACTCACTATAATTTTTCGGGATACTTTTTCGGTACGCATTTATACCGACTAGCAGAACCGGTATCTTCACTTTTCTTCCGAAAAGCGACTTTCAGCATTCTTACCCACTAATTATAATTATTAAAGCTTCATAATAATTATTAGGGTCAATTATGGAATTATTTCCTAATTATCACAATTAATTCATTAATTACTTTAATTAGCGGTGCGAGTTCTTACACCAACACAATTGCTCACAAGATGATGACTGTGTTAACCCTTCATCATTGTTTCCGAGTATGTCTTTGTCTCTTATGTATATGTGAAAATCATGTATTCCCAAGATCTTTTATCATGTTCTTATTTTATGATTTATGAACATGATATATTATGCAAACTAACATTTTGTTGTTGTAAAATCAACATATTTAATATTTAAAAGGAAATTAAACTATTTTTTTCTCGATACGTATAATTTTTTTATAGAATGGTTGAATTGATCAATCGGTTATTTTTTTTAATTAATGGTTTTATTTTTTTTACTGAAGAAGTGATTATGAACTAATTCACACATATATATGATATTCAAATTAAACTAAAGTTAAATTGTTATTTTTCGGAAGCTTTTCTTTTAACTACAATATTGTAGGAAAAGATAGTTTTTTATATAGTTCAGATCACTTTATAATAATATAAATTATATTTTAAATTGTAATAGCTGATTTTATGTATATTTACTTATTTTTTTAAACTATTGAATAAAAATAGATCAATAATTGATTAAGAATCGAAAACTTCTTATATATTATTATTTAATACATTTTTAATTTTTTTAATTGAAGTTATTAATTAATTTAGTTTCTTATATAAATTATATTTTATATTTTAACAGTATATATTTTTAAAATAATCATTTCTAAATTTTTAAATTATTTTTCCACTTAATCTCGCACCTCTTTAAATTAAATTTTATTTTTTCTTGAATTTCAATTGTTTCATTCTTACATTGTAAGTAAATTAGAGTAAAATATGTTTACCAAAAAAAAAATATTAGAGTAAAATATCTTAATAATGACTTAATTCTTTTAGATCTTAATCTGTTATTTGACGAGAATGACATGTTTTATTCTTAATTATTATGTTTTTAAATTTTAAATTCGATTTTTTAAAAATGAATTACGTAAATCATTTCTATAATTTTAATTTTTTAATTTTCACTTTTTATATTCATTTTAAATTAATTATACATATTTTTTATTTATATATTTTGAATTTGACATAAATTTAAAATGCCTAAAGCAATTATTTGCTACTTTTACTGGAAAAAAATTAAAAATTTATTATTTAAAAAAAATTACAAAAACATAACATTTTACAAGTAATTTATGAATTTATTGTACTTAATCACATTTAAAATGGGCATAACTTGTCGCGTCTCAATTAGGCGCGTCCGAGCACCCTAATTTGTCTTATTTAGGTGCGACTAGGGGTGCTCGTTTAATAAAAAGGCTTCAGACTCTAATTCAAAAGTTCGGCCTTAGAGTCTCTCAAACTTACCTAATATATATATATATATATATATATTTATTTATACTACTTGTGATAGCCCTCTCTCTCCTCAATCTATTTTATCCCATTTTATTAATTAAACAAACTTTTTGAATGATTTTATTTTATATTATGCTATTTGGATATACATTAAATTTATGAATATTTATGGAATTATTAATGTTGTTGATTGTATATTTTGTTTGAAAAAAAATTTGTCGTCTTTTTTTTTTTATAAACAGGCTAAATCATATTTTTATTTTTTATAAATCAGACAGGCCACAACTGAAATTATATTCATGATAGGTAATAGGTTTGACTAGGCTGACACATTTAAATATAGGCTTAGCCTTTTAAGACCAAAACTCAACTCGGCTCGGCCCGTTAACACCCCTAGATGCGACCAGCATCAGATCAAACCCCTCACCCGCACTCTTGTGAGAAATGTTAAAATACTAATATTGTTGCTAAAAAAATCATTGATTTAGAGGTTAACAATGGTAAAAAAAGAGTGCCAAATTGTTGAGGTAATATACACAGTACTGAGATTGGGGATGACTATCCTCTTGTAAAGTAGATGAAGAGAGACAAAATAATAATGAGGAGATAGGAAAACAGAAAAAGTAGGTGGCTTTGGAAATATTACTTTCCATTTTATATTTCATTTTATTTCTGAGCAGAAAAGTCAATTTTTATCAAACCAAAATTTTAATAGCTAGTAAGGAATTGGTGCCCTGGAGATATATACAACCTTTAAAATGTGAAAAAATAATTCTTTCTCGAATAGTCCAACTCCAAGAGTCGAAGAAAGAATAGATGCATTAATTGGATTTAGTTGTTAAATTTATATAATTTTCTTTTTCTTTTTAACAAGTTCACATCGATATAGCAAAGTTTTAATTGCTGACGTTGGGATGTTAAATGTCACGCGTACGTGTAACTCCACGTTTCAAGATCCAATTAATGCATCCATTATTTTTCAACGGTTAAATAATGAAAATAATTATTTTGAGCCATATCCATGTCAACCATAATTAAGGACATAATGACCTATCAACCATTTTTTGGTTTGGTTGGTCGTTGAGCAGAGAAATATATATATATACGTTTTTTTTCAAGGAAAAAGCATGTGTCCTTTAAAAGGACACACACTTATATGGAATAATGACCAAAATATCATATTTTGTCAAAAAAATTGTCCAAATATCACGTGAATAGTATTTTTTACCAGACTGCCACGTGTTATAATTCGCTACCACTTGTAGCGAATTTCGTAGCCAATAATTTCGTGATACGTGGTCATATTGCAGACAAAATTCGCTACACAATGTAACAAATTATGACAGGTCAGCTTTCTCCTGAGAAAGTGTGACACGTGTCAAAAAATCATTCGCGAACATAATTCGCTACACATTGTAACGAATTACTACCTGCTTGACACATGTCATTTTTACTAACTGTGCATTCTGACGTGGCATAATTCGCTACAGTGTGTAGCGAATTATTTGCAAGCATATTTCGCTACGCAGTGCAGTGAATTATGTCACGTGACATTCTGAGAAAATTTAGTGTTGGCATGACAGTCTGGTAATTTTTTTGGGCTAGCGTAGCAAAATGGTCATTGTTCCCACTTATATCCTTTTAAGAGAGATAAATGAACAAATTATGGGGGAAGAGAATGGATGGAAAATCTAAAAAACATACTACATTCTTCTAAAAGGACCCTCCTTTTAAATGATAAACACTAGGAAAATTTTGTACTTTGAAAATTTAAAAAACATCTTTGTATGGTCATGACATTAAATATAGGAAATCATAACCATACAAAAGTGAAAATAATATAAAATATTAAATTTGGGGAATCATGACCATACAAAGATGGAAATAAATATAACCGTTGGACACTCCTTTTAAATGATAAACACTAGACCCTATTGCGTTAGTTTTATATTAGACTTTTATGTTAGACATGAATTTTATTTTATTTAACAAATCAATGGCTAATTATAGTTCAAGTTTTACAATTTTTTATTTTTTAAAATTATATTATTTTATATAAATTAAAATATCATTTTTTATGTTTTACAAAACATGTTTCTTATATAATTAAATTTAACTCGCAAAAGATAGTGTTCTTAATTAAACATTTAATATGAAATTATTATAGTTTTTGTTTAAAAATCTTTTATTTCTTTTTACCGAAAAAGAAAAAAAAATCTTTTTTTATAAGTCAATTCGAAATTGGAAAATTATATGGCAATTGGTGACAGGTACACGTACACCAAACGAGAAGACTTCTCGATACTCATCCATTGGGGATCTACATGCGGGGCTAGGATGAACCCCGCCCATCATTTGGTTCATAGAATCGCCATTCCAGGATGAACCCCTCCCCCTTAGTAATAGTTATCAATTATTAATTGAAATTAAATATTAAAAATAAATAATATATTAATAAATTATTGTGTCTTATGTTAAATAACAGTTAAGGTATGAAGGTAGACAATAAAAAATTGATTATACAAATAAAATATAGGATCTTAAGGCTAGTTCCTCATTCAAATAGAGAATTTATTGAACCACTATTACCGAAAATAAAAAATTGATGTTCCAACAAAAAAATTGGCAATTTTTTTTTGTAATTTCATTAGGTTCTTCTTAATAGGTATTTTTATATTCTTAGCGTGATCATCCAACCAAAACTGACATTATCTTTTCATAATAGTAATATAAATATTCGCCCCCCGTCATATAATTTTCTGGGTCCGCCACTGTATTCATCGACATTCTGACACTTCCCGACACTCCAATACTCGTTGCAAAGACTCAAAAAAGGTTCAAAAATTGCATTTTGAGTTTCAACTATTATATTCGTTGGATTATGATTACTATTTTATTGAGTTTAATATAAACATTTGGATATCTTATGTTTCTTTACAAAATTGATGGGTAGTATAAGTTTAATTTTATTTTTTAGTTAAATATACATTACATAAATTAAAAATATTATATAATATTAAAACGTGTCCTAACGTATCAAAATTTAACATTTTTTAAAATTAACGTATCGAAATATCATATCGTGTCATATTCCATGTCTCGTGTCATTTTGGATGCAACATAGCTAACACTGCATTGTTCCATCTGTAACGTTGAAAAATGGTATATGCATTAATTGGATCTTTAAATATGGAGTTACGTACGCTTGACGTTTAACATCCCCTGTCAGGAATTAAAACTTTGCTACATCGATGTGAACTTGTTAAAAAGAAAAAATTAAATAAATAAATAAATTTAACAACTCCATCCCGATTAGTGCATCTACCCTTTACTTAAAACTCTTGGACGCTTACCAAAAAAAAAAAAAACTCTTGGACTATTTTAAAAAAAAATAAAAAATAAAAAATATAACTCTTGGACTGTTCGAGAAAGAATTATTTTCTCATTTTCAAGGTTGTATGTATCTTCAAGACACCAATTCATTAAAACTTTAGTTTGATAAAATTTCACTTGTCCGTTAAGAAATAAAATAAGGGTTTTCATTTTCTCCTTTAACATAACACAACAAATTTTCCTGCACTCACAACATTTTGTGAGGTCCACATATTTTAAAACAAAAAATAAAATAAAAAAGTATGGCACGCAAAATGAATCTCTATAACATTACACAATCACTTTTCCTACAACATAATAAACATAAAACCCATAAAATAAAGTATAAACTACTACTTCCAGAAGCCCTCTAGTTTTTTCTATTTTCCTATTTCCTCAACAATATTATTATTTTGTCATCTCTTCATTTCTTTCGCGAGAACTTCATCATCTCCGATCTCACTTTGAGCCTGTTTGGATAATTTCTTTTTAAGCTAGAAACTACTTATAAGTTAAAGTTAAAAATAAGAACTTAAAAAAAGAAGCTAAAAATAATTTGTAATTACATAAAAAAATTTAACTTAAAAACACACATTTCAAGAAAATTATCTCTCTCTATCTTTATAACTCTTCATTAACAAAAAACACATAATTCAAACAAAAACATATAAGAGTTTAAAAAAAACTCCTCTTAAGAGCTTTTAACTTTCAATTTTTTCTTCATGGTAAAAAAAGAGTTTTTCGTTATAAGAGTCATTTTTAAAATTTGTTTAACCTAACTTATATTTATAAGTAATTTTTAATTTAAAAATAAGAGGATACAAACAGACAGATACCCTAACAATTTGGCACCCCTTATTTATTAGTTAGACTATGAATCAACGGTTTTTCAGCAGTATTAATTTTTCGTAAGAGGGCGGGTGAGAGGTTTGATCTAGTGCTGGGTCGCGTTCAAATAAAGCAAATTAGGCGCGATCAATCAAGCCTAGAAAATGCGTGTTCAAGAGGGGTGAATGTGCCTAAACTGGGTGCAAGTGGTCACGCACATTTTGAATGTAACTAAGTGCAATAAAATATTATATTTTCATATTTTTGTATTTAAATAACAATATTTTAATTTTTTTTTGCCACTTTTCATGTAGCTTACAAAAGAGAGAGATTTACATACAGTACAATTTGCCAAATGGACACATAAATTACCAAAGAGTGAAATTGTTCATGTGCAATAAAAAAAAATGCCAAAATGTAATGATAAAATTTAATACACGTGGCTTGCTGTTACTGGATAAGGTTTTAGACATAATTTTAAGATTGTTTCATTGAATCAGCATTTTTGATTAGATGAGATAATTTTATCTCCAACACTTAGAAACTATGTGAGATTCATATTTTTGCGAGTTAATTTTCTTTGTTTAACCAATGCGAGTTATTTTTTTTTTTTTGGTAAAAGATGCGAGTTAAATTTAATTATATAAGAAACATGTTTTGTGAAATATAAAAAGAATATAACAAGCATTATGTGTTTTTTTGATCCTTTATTGGACAATAATGTATAATTTTTATATTTTATATTAAAATATTTAGAATTTATATTAATTTTTTATGCTATTTGAGTATATTTATAATTTTTTTAATATAAATTATAAATTTATATATAGTCTTTTTAATATAAATTATAAATTTATATATAATCATCGGGTCATGCGGTTGAACCAGTAACCCACTGGTTGAACTAGTGACCCAGTGACTCGGTACCTAGACCGGATCATTGGCCGGGCCAGTTTTAATAACATTGGGTTGGATATACATTGAATTTATGAATATTTATGAAATTACTAGTGCTGTTGATTGTATATTATGTTTGGATAAATTTTTATTGTCTTATTTTTTTAAACAGGCTAACATGCTAAACCAGACTTTTATTTTTTGTAAATATGCCAGACCACAGGCCGATAATTACATTCATAACAGGTAACAAGCTTAGTCAGGCTAACACATTTAAACACAGACTTAGCCTTTTAAGATCAAATATCGACTCGGCTTGGTCCGTTAACACCCCTATTTCCAACCCATTGAGTAGTTAGCTTTTCATATTCTTCACCAAATTATTATTAGTAGAATTGAAGCATTTTTGAGATTAAATATCATGCATTAAATATATGCTTATATATATGTTAATTTTGTGAATAATTATCTATACTTATGCACTTAAGCTAATGGATGGTCTTTGATATCACCCTATTTAACTTCAACTATGAAGTGTTGGATAGAATATCAAACGTACTAACTCAAATATTTGTCAACTCCTCATTTATTATATTTGTCACAAATACACACACCTCACATAGTCGATTTTATAAAAACTATAAAATACATAGATAGATAGTCATATAGAAGCAGCTATAAGAACCTTTTTTTATGATAAATATAAAAATCTATTACATGCTGATAGTTAGAGCGAGGTGCCAAACTGGGTTCGGCCCGAAGGGCCGGCCCGCAACGCTCGCCAACACATTTTTATAATCAAATTAAAATTTCACCATTCTTCTTTTATAATTAAATTCCTAAATCTAATTTCAATTTTTGTAAGGACACAAATCTTTGCAAAAAATAAATTTTCTTATTAATTACTCAATTAAAAGGAATAATAATTCAATATTTTGTAGTATATCATTATTTTAAGGGGAAAAAGTTTCTGATGTTACTTTAGACAACTTTATCTAATGTTCATCGAAACGACATCGTTTTGAGGTTGAAAAATTTAAAATTTAGAATGATAAAGACTATTATAACTCTGAAATAAATTAAAATTACAAAATCACCATGATTTCCGTCCAAAACGACGTTGTTTCGATGAACATTAGATAAAGTTATCTAAAGTAACTTTAGAAAACACAAACCCTTATTTTAATATTATTTATGATTAGTTGTTTCCACCCGAGTGAGTAGTTGTCTTTTCATATTTTTCACCAAATTATTATTGGTAAAGTTGAAGTATTATTGAGATTAAATAGCATGCATTAAATATATGCTTATATATATGTGTGCTAATTTTGTAAATAGTTATTTATACTTATGTAATTAAGCTAATGAATGGTATTTTGATATTACCACATTAAACTTCAATTATGGAATTTTTGTTAGAATATTAAATATACTAACTCAGATATTTGCCAACTCTTCATCTAATATATATATGTCACAAATACACATCCATCGGAGAGTTGATTAAGAGATAACAATAAAAAATATAGATAGATAATAATTTAGATACAACTATAAGAACATTTTTTGTGTGTGGATAAATATAAAAACATATTACATATTGATATAAAATGCTGACAATTAGAGATGGCAAACTGGGCTCGGCCCGAGGGCTGGCCCACCTGTCCCGCCAACACGTTTTTATAAATGAAATTCCATCTCTGATAAATATTGAAAGAAGTCGAGTCAAACTTTGTAGTTTTTGAATGATTGCGGGACAAACTAAAATACAACGATATACTTTTACTATTTGGGTTAACTTTTACAAGACAATCAAACCGATTTCTTTTTTCCTCCGTGCATCACACGAGTAATACACTAGTTGGGTATAAATTGGTATATTTTTGTAATTTTTTATTTAAATAATAATATTTTAATTTTTTGTTCAACACGCATGGTTGTCATTTCCATGATAGTTAAAATCTCGATTTATCTTTATAATTTTATGTTTTTACAAAAAAAATTCATTAAATGATTTTACCAATATTTCAAATACTTTTATACTTTTTTGATTTTTTATATGGGGAAGGATATTGTGACAACCAAATTGTATTACTACCAAGTGACTACCAATCAATCTCACCGTTAGATCGATTATGTTGATCCAACGGTTATATTTATTTCCATCTTTGTATGGTCATGATTCCGAAAGCAATAAATATGGAAAATCATAACCATACAAAGGTGAAAATAAATATAAAGTATTAAATTTGGGAAATCATGACCATACAAAGATGAAAATAAATATAAGCGTTGGATCAATATAATCGATCTAACGGTAAGATTGATTGGTAGTCACTTGGTTATAACACAACTTGGTTGTCACACTATCTTTCCCTTTTTTATTTTTTATAATATGATTTTAAGTTTTATAATTTTTTATCCCATTTTAAATTTTACGTACCTTGGTCGTCCTTTTAAGATTTCTGTCCATCAAACCGAGGTGGTTCATTTCATTCTCATTTTGCTTACCATTTCTCTTCCACAACCACTTGCAAAGAATCATCAACATGGGTTTCTTCAACTGGGTTAATTTGTTCATCATTTTGCATGTCTTTGCTGCAACATCCATATTCTCATTAACAGATTCTTCCCTCACCTCAAACGAAATGTTCACTAAATTTCTAGACATTGCCAAAGAGCGTGAGTTTTATGATTGGATGGTGGAAATCAGAAGGAAAATTCATGAGAATCCAGAATTGGCCTATAAGGAAATTAACACAAGTAAACTGATAAGAGAAGAATTGGATAACATGAGTATCCCATATAACCACCCAGTTGCAGAGACTGGTGTTATTGGCTGCATAGGAACAAATAGTTCGCCTTTTGTTGCAATCAGAGCTGATATGGATGCTCTTCCCATTCAGGTTATATCTATTCTATATACTCATGATTTGTTGAACAAGGGTTTTGATTTTATATTTAATTGATTTATTGCCATATCTAACCTTAGGAATTGGTGGAGTGGGAGCACAAGAGTAAAGTAAATGGAACGATGCACGCATGTGGTCATGATGCTCATGTTAGCATGCTTCTTGGTGCTGCAAAGATTCTCAAACAGCATGAAAATGAGATACAAGTGTGACATTTTTATATTGGCTTGTTTTTTTCCGTCTCCTTTCTATTTCATGTTATGTTATGCTTTATTTTTCCTCAGACACTGCTCTTCCGATGTCAATTTAAATTGTGTAGTCACTACTCACTACTGTCCAATTTGCCATCTGTTCGAGAAATTCTCCATTTTGATGGTCATATACGTTTTCTTTTAAATTTTTTTGTTATACAATTCCAATTAAAAGGGGGCGAAGCGGAGTAGCAGTAAAACTGTTCCTTCATGACTGAAAGGTCATGGGTTCGTTTCCAGGAAACAGCCTATTTGCAAGTATGCGTTAAGTCGGGTTTAGTCGGATTTAACGGAAGTGGTTTTTTTTTTTTTTATACAATTCCAATTAAATCAAAGCCCAACATGTTTTCGATTTCTAACGTATTGGTAATTCATCGTCTTATGGATATATCCCTGATAAACTCATAATTTTGTTGTCTAAACAGGGAACCGTTGTTCTTGTTTTCCAACCAGCAGAGGAAAGAGGTAGAGGGGCTAAGAAAATATTAGATTCTGGAGTCTTAAAAAATGTTAGTGCTATCTTTGGATTGCATGTGGCACCTATCTTTTCAGTAGGTGAAGTGGCTTCAAGGTCTGGTCCAATATTGGCAGGAAGTGGCGTATTTGAAGCAAATATAAGTGGAAAGGGAGGTCATGCAGCTATTCCTCAAGATTCTATTGACCCTATATTGGCAGCTTCTAATGTGATAGTTAGCTTACAACCTATTGTTTCTCGTGAGGCTAATCCTGTGGAAGCCCAGGTATATTTGTTTCAACTTCATTTCTTACTTTTCCCTTGCCACCACCCGGTCATTTATGCTTTCTGTTCTTTTCGTATACTTGCGGTTTTATAGGTAAAAGCTCACTTATTACTAAGTGGTTGACAACAGGGCAACATTTATCCTTATGTTACTCCTAAAATCAAAACTAGGGATAGGATGGGTTGACCCGAACTGGATTTTTTGAAGAACTGAACCGATTTGAACCAAATTGTTGTTTTTTAAGAGTAAATACCATTTTCGGTCTTCAACAAATTTCACGATGCCCGTTTTAGTCCCTAGCAGATAAAAAGGATATTCGTGGTCCCAAAAAAATTCAAAATGGATCCATTTTAGTCCTTTTGAGAGACTAATGCGGGTCTTTTTTGAATTTGTGAGGGACTCCGAGTCCATTTTGAATTTCTTAGAGACCACGAATAGCCTTTTTATTTGATAGGGACTAAATCGGGCATCGTAAAATTTGCTGAGGACCAAAAATGATATTTACTCTTCTTTTTTTTAAATCGAAATGGTTCGGTTTGGTTTAAAATGGGTTCGAACCGGTTCGACTCGAACCAATTATAAACTGGTTTCAAACCAGTTTCGAACTAGAACCATTTTCGAACCGTTTCCATATAAAGAGACAGTTTCCTTCATTAACCCGGAACTGGAATCAACAACTTTTTTAACTGAGGCATAAATTGTAACACCCCGTATATATCTGGTAATGTTATCATATCATCGTATTAAGCTGTGCTTAATTAAAATTGCGGAATATCTTTTTCTTTTCAATTATGACGTCATTATTCATTACCAACTTGATTACTTAATCATTTTCAAAACATTGCCTGTATGTAAATTGCAAAAGACAGCTAACTGAAATACCTCATAACATAAATAACATAAATAACATAAGTATGTCTCTAGTCACGGAAATACAACACGTAGACCGGACAACCCTGATAGTTTATACAACTCAGTTAAACTTAATCATAACCGAAATCAAAGTGGCATGGACAAACCCCATGCTCACCCAAATAAGGCATCAAGCCCAACATAAGTCTCAACATCAACAACATAATAAAAAGGCGGAAAACATAAACAGTATCCAATACAGTCATGACAGCATAAATATAAACAGCAACATCAGCTAAGCTCTGGCCTCCTGCCGCTAGAGGCATCAGCCCCCAAATTACCTGAACCTAAAATAGCGCCCCTAAACGTGGGTGAGATCTCTAAACAACAAATCTCAGTAAGACAAGGGGTCCTCAAGGATCTTCCACCTCAAGCTCACTTACATGTGCAATATAAGTTCAAAAGCAATTTAACAATATCATTTCTAAAACAGTGCAATGCAGCAGATAATCATGTCATGTGTGTCAATACTATTCTACTGATCATAGAAATGCAGGAATACGTCTATTACCCACACAATATGCAAGACGCTACTTGCACCCACCCACGGACTCACCGTCTTGTATGACGCTACATACTCAGGCTTACCGACTAAGTGGAAACAACACATACATATTATAAGCCAGAAAAGGACTTCTCCTTGGAGGTTATCATATATACCTCCAAGGCTTCAAAACACAGAAAATGACTTCTCCTTGGAGCTTCTATCACAATCACACAGCACTGACTCCTAAGGCACACGAATTTGACACCTCAAGGTGGTGTCTTTCTCCACAAAGTTCACAACTTGGAGCTCAAGATGTCAAGAAAGTGACTCCTCTCCAACAACTCTGAAAACAACACCTTACACCTCTCAACTCAGCAGCCAATACTCAGAGATGAGTGGCCTCACACCCTCACAAGGTTCACTATAAGTGTTTCCAAGGCTTAGTGGTGAAAAATCAAAGAAAAGGTGATGACTTGGTTGGCTCACAAGCAAGTCTCAAGCTTCAAGAATAGGGCAGAAAATGGCCGGAGAGAATCAGCCACCAAAGGGTTCACGTACAAGGAATTATGGCCTAGGGTTTTGAGCCCGTTTGGCTTAAATAGGTCCACTTAAAATAACACACAGTATTAACGTTAATTGCTACGCTTAGCATTTTAATCCCAAACTTAGAATTCTGAACCTACTAAATTTTATAAGATTTAACATATTTTTATATTAATTTTCACAGCACCTTTCCAGTACGCGCTTTTCCATAGCCAGTATCAGTTCTGGCACTAGTTCTCATTATTTTAACTTGAGACTTGAAATCAAATTCTTACATATAATTCTAGGAATATTCATGCACTTATTATAATTTTCTGGGATACTTCATCAGAGCGCATTTATACCGAGTAGCAGAACCGGTATTTGCACTTTTCGTCAGAAAAGCGACTTTCAGCATTATTACTCACTTACTACAATTATTAAAGCCTCATAATAATTATTAGGGTCAATTATGAAATTATTTCCTAATCTCACATAATTAATTAATTAACTTCCTTAATTAATGGTGCGAGTTTTTACATGAATACTGCAAGACGGAGTAGGCCTAACACTCTTTGGTCGTGGTAGATTTCTTCAGGTTTTGGCAAGTGCAATAAATCTCCAACTCATAAGAAACTTTTATTCGATATAATATGGGTCGTAGTTAAATAAGAAGGAAATTGAACTCCACCATTAATTCATCCTTGAGGGAACTTTCTCTATCTTAATACTCAGAGATCCAGTTTCTTTGTTCATGGTAACTAGAGAGGTCCCGAATTATATCGAATAATTCTGGATCTTTGCAAATATGTACTGCCATGGGAAAGAAAAATCGATTCTCAATATGGTTTAGGTTCTTGAACTGGTTTCTAAAACCAGTTCGGTTCATGAATCAGTTCTTTAAAAATCAGCTCAGTTAATAAACTGAATTTTAAAAACCTGTTATTTTAAGTGCGGTTCGGTTCGGTTCATGATTCGGTTCAGTTTTTTGATTATTTTGCACATCCCTAATCAAAACATACATTACTCTGAACCTATAACTATGCAAGCCTAAGCTTAAACTAGCATCGTAATTTGGTTTACTAATTATTGGCTTCCCTTGCCTTTACCCACTTTTTTTTTGCATGCTTTATACCAACAATCATATCAATATTCATAATCTAATAGTTCATGAAATAACGACAACGTTTCCTTTTACGTTTCATGCCATTAGACTTCTCTCAAAGCCATAAGCCCTTAATTCATATGATTCTGACTTAGTTAACTTATTACAGAGGTTCACATTAACCAATCATGGATCCATATTATTCACTTATGTATGAACCGAACAATATTCATCTCGAAATTTCCAGAATATCCGAATATACGTCGGGGCCATATCCGGATATCCATATCTGAATATCCATATCCGAATATCATATCCGGATATCCATATCCGGATATTTCGCGACAGAATGCAATTTTTTCATTTCACGAGATATCCCTTCCAATGTTTGTCTTTTAACACACATCCACGTTAAAGCATGCATTTTTACACCCTCATTAGGTTAGTGTTCATGTTGGTTACTTAACATAATCGTTTTACATGCCAAGACTCAATTTTTATCCAAAAAAACTCATGATCAAAGGTAAGGAATGCATACCAAGCCTCCAAAACAGAGGAAAAACAATGGCTTGGAGCTTCCTCTGCCACTCAACAGTGCTGCTATCAAGGGACCACGAAAATGGCTCACAAGAGTGGTTCTTTTTCTTCAAAGATCACTCCTTGAAGCTACCACAACCAAGAAAATGGCTCACACAATGAAACACAAGAACTCATCCCCCTAACCACCACTAAACAGAGACCAAACACTCATAAAATGACACATTTCTCCCTCACCAAGCACACACCCAAGTGTTTACCACATTTGGAGGAAGAATCAAAGTGAAAGGATGGGTTTTTGTTGAGTTTTCATGAAGAAGAAGAAGGAGGAAGCTTGGAGACTCAAGGTTCAGAAGAGAGGCGCGTAGAAACTGATAAGAATTCGTCTAGGGTTTAGTGCCACCTCTATTTATACGCGTATTAATCTTAATCACATTGTATTAACATTAATAGCTACACTTAGCATTTTAATCCCAAATTTTGGATTTTGAACCTAGCCATTTTTCTAAGATTTGTCATATTTTTGTTTTATTTTTCGCAGCACTTTGCCGGTACGCGCTTTTACGTAGCCGGTATCAGTCCTGACACCAGTTCTCATTATTTTGACTTCAAACTTGTTTTACTAGTCCTGTATATTATTCTAAGAATATTCATACACTTATTATAATTTTTTGGGATACTTCATCGGTACTCACTTATACCATGGAGCAGAACCGATATATGCATTTTTCATTAGAAAAATGACTTTCAGCGTTATTACGACTTTGTTACAATTACTTAAGTCTTTCCATATGTATTCAAGGTCAATTAGGGTATTTATCTCTTAACTCACAATTAATTAATTATATTCTTAATTTAACGGTTCAGGTTCTTACAGGAAGCAAATAAAAACGGAAACCAAATAAAAATGGGGACTAAATAAAAAAAGAAATTAAGTAGAAACGGAAATTAAGGAAAAACGGAAACTAAAATGGGGGGGGGGGTTTAATATGATTGTAAATTACCAAACCATGGTTGACCCTAATCGAATTGGAATCCCTGCATTCGATTAGAAATCCCTCTCTAGACGATCACCTATCGTTTGGTCGAATAAGACGCGTACTCACGCAATCACAGAGTATCAACCCTTTCAACTTGAGTTCATTGGGTTAATCAACCTAACCATTAAATCTAATGGTTAATCTCTTTCTTAAGAACGCAATCGCAAACAATAAATATTATCAACAAAGAACTTAATAACATTATCCTTGGTCTCATCAATAAGCACAATATCATCTGTAAAAAAAAAATGTTGCATGTAATAAACCTCTTTGGGTATGCAATTGCAAACAATAAATATTATCAACAAAGAACTCTGACAATTTACAAATAATATTCTGAGAAATCATGCCCAACTAATATCAAAAACCTTATACCAAAATTCAGATTGCATTTACTAAAATACAATATATGTTATAAATTCCAATCCCCAATATCAACAATTATATACCTTAACTTACTAATCAAACTTAGTTGACAAAGCACATAAAATCTATGCTAAAATTGGGAGAGTAAATACTAACATTATAATCACGATAATATGTAATAATTTTTCATTAATTAAAATTTTGAAAAAGGAACATAAATACTTATTATAGAATTAAACATGAATAAGAGCTCACAAAATTAAATATGAATGAGAGAAAATAATTTCAAATAAATATTTATGTATATAAAAAATTAAAATAAATATTTCAAAATGAATCAAACATGATTTCAAATCGATTTAAAGGAACTAATATAGAAATTCATTATTAAGGCAAAACAGGTATGCATTAGAATAAACTAAAGGACAATATACACATTCAATTTACTCCAAATATTATAATGAGACCAACATAATAGTACATTCTCATTTTGGGCAGAATTCACTAACCAAGGTAAAACCAAGACCAGAACCTCAGATGAGTTAATCAATGAGCACAACACTGGATTTGAAAATCTATCCCATTTAGGCAGATAGATTCCTAAACCAATGAGCCTCCAATAACTTCATCTACAATCTCACGAAGAAGTTGTTCAGGATGAGTTAATCATTGAGCACAACAGGTTGTCATAACAAGGCCAACATAATAGTACAATCCCCTTTGGGCAGAATGCACAAACCAAGGTCTAAACCTCAGATGAGTTAATCAATGAGCACAACATTGGGCAGACAAATCCTTATACCAATGAGCCTCCAATAACTTCATCTACAATTGTAACACACCATGTATACTCGATTTGTTATCACGTCATCGTATTAAGCTACGCTTAATAAAAATACGGAATTAACTTTTCTTTTTCAATTATGACGTTATTATCATTTACCATGTTGATTACTTAATCATTATCAAAACATCGCTTGTATGTAAATTGCAAATAAACAACTAACTGAAATACCTCATTAAATAAATATCATAATTGTGTCTCTAGTACTCACGGAACTACAACACGTGGACCGGACACACCCTGATAGTTTATACAACTCAAGCTAAAACATACTAACATCAATGTGGCACGGACAATCCTCATACTCACCAAATAAGGCATCAAGCCCAAGCTCCGGCCTCCTGCCGCCCGAGGTTTCAACCCCCGAGGTACCTAATCCTAAAAATGTGCCCTAAATGTGGGGTGAGATCTCTAAAAAGAAATCTCAGTAAGACAATGGGTCCTCAAGGACTCTTCTGCCCCAAGCTCACTTACAAGCATAATATAAGTTCAAAACAGTAATTTCAATGCATGTGCATCTTAAGCATATAATTCATGACATTCTCTTGCTCAACGAGCTAACATTTAACTCAATAATCATGTGATGTATGCAAATGCGGTTCGACTGGCCAGAGAACAGGATAGGGATTATGCGCGTCTGACCCATCTAAACATAAGAGTCGCAGTCTTATGCCTTACACACCAGAGTCACTGTCTGATTGTGTAAGTAAACAACATCACTTTCATACACTACATGCCTTACACGCCAGAGTCGCAGTCTGACTGTGTAAGTAATCAACAGACATATTTACAAATCTCGGGCATATATCAATGCATATAACAATTTCATAAAAGCATACCATGCATATAAACCACCCTCCCATGGAGGTCGGTGGAACAAACAACAGATCAATCCGAGGACATGAAAGCTTACCTCTTAAGCAATCGATCTCAAGTCAAGAGTCCACAATAGTCCAAGGTCCAACCACAACACACTTACAATCTGTTTAGATTAGGAACATCATCATCATCCATACTCCTTAAGGTTCATATCGTTATAACAACATTCCCTTTTACGTTTCATGCCATTAGACTTCTCACAAAGCCATAAGCCCTTAATCCAATTGATTCTGACTTAGATAATTTATTACGGAGGTTCAACTAACCAATCTAGGGTCCATAAACCCCAAACACAGTTATGTATGAACAAAACAGTGACTGTCTTGAAATTCCCAGAATATTCGCATATTTGTCGGGGCCATATCCGGATTTCCATATTCGGATATCACTAGTCCCATATCCGAATATCAGTATCCGGATATCATATCCGGATATTTCGCGACAGATTACAGTTTCTGCATTATGCGAAGATATCCTTCCAAGGTTGGATTTTTAACACATCCATACTTCTAAGAATCCATTTTTAGGCATATTTAGACCAGTACACCAGCTAGTTACTTAATCATCTCATTAAACATGCCAAGACTCCACTTTTAACATAGTAAACAAATGATAAAAGGTGATGAAGCTTACCCAAGGCTCAAAATAAAAAAGAGATGCTCTTGGAGCTCACAATGCAGCTCCAAAAATCAGATATGGCACAACCACGAAAATACACTTCAAGATGGGTCTTTTTTCTTCAAAAAAAGCTTCTTGAAGCTCCAAACACCAAGGTAAAAGGTTCCCACTCCACACAACTCAGAGACAGCACCCTAAACCTCCTCAAATAGTACCCACAACCTAGTAAAAGCTGACCTTCAACCTCACAATGCACCCAAGGCTTCCTCTCACCTATTCAAGGTATTTTGGTGAAAGAAACTAGAAGAAAAATGCTCTCTTGAAGGTTTCTATGGAGGAAGAGGTGGGTGGCAAGGGTGGTAGCAGCTACACACTCAGAAACCCACGTAGAAAGGCTAAAGACCAGCCTACGGTTATTTGCCCAAGGCTATTTATAGCTCGTTTAAGATTAAACCCATTGTATTAGCACTAATAGTTACGCTTATTATTTTAATTTCAAACTTTGGATTCTGAACCTAGCCATTTTTCTAAGATTTTTCATATTTTTATTTTATTTTTCGCAGCACTTTGCCGGTACGTGCTTTCACGTAGCCGGTATCAGTTCTGACACCAGTTCTCATTATTTTGACTTGGAACTTGACATACTATTCCTATATATTATTCTAGTGACATACACATACTTTTCATAATTTTTCGGGATACTTCATCGATACGCATTTATATCGTGAAGCAGAACCGGTATCCGCACTTTTCGTTAGAAATGCGACTTCCAACATTATTACTCACTATAATTATTTAAGCTTTCTTGTAATTATTAGAGTCAATTATGGAATTATCTCATTAATATCATAATTAATTTAATTAAATTCCTAAATTAACGGTGCAGGTTCTTACAACAACCTCAAAGAAAAGTTGCTCAGTGAGCATACACTGACTGCAGAGATTTGTCCCCTTTGGGCAGACAGATCTCCTAGATCAGTGCACCTTCATTAACTTCATCCCAAATAAATTCATGGTTATAACACACAATTATCCCCTTTGGGCAGGAAATTGCATGAAATAACCAATATAAGTAATCCCACTTTGGTGGCAATTAGCCATACTGATTCATGAAAACTCTTACACTGAAATTAATTTTCTCTTGCCCAAACCCATAACTCAGTCCACAAGAAAGTGCAATATCTCTACGGATAATGAATCAAATATAATAGCATTTCCAACAAAATTTTGCACTCAAATAATTCAAGCGGAAGCATGCATCTTAATAAAAAAATATTATAATAAGCATATAAGGTTTATCACTTTTCCATAAAATAATATTTATTACAATAATTTATTTATTTATTTTAAATATATCATAAAATCATATTTAATTATATCACCAGACAAATAATATTTGATAAAATTAGGTAATTATTAGGCTTACAAGTGCCTTATGCACCATAACCTGTGAATGGGCTTTACTCAAAAATCCAAATAAATTTTATTCTCCACAATCAAATCAATCACCACAGAAATAAATTGCATCCATAAATAATACATAACTCTAAACAAAGCAATTTCATCAAAGATATTATGGATTCATGCATTTTTTATTCATGTTGAATGCAATGTACGTACCCCACATGACTATCAAATAACTTCTATTTTAAATTATTCATTCCAAATAGTTTCAAACTATATATAAAAACACCAACTGTAATATATTTATTTCTATCCAAATATTTTCATTAACCCACAAATACGAAATATATCTTGAAGCCTTTCAATCAATTCCATCAAAGGTGTCAAATCAAATAATAATAATAAATTTATCTAAATACAAATGTATAATTAATCGATTTGATGATTGTATCATTGATGTTATATTCTCTGTCATATAATCAACAATCATTCCAAATGCAATAGAAATAACATCACGGTATTTCTATCAAGATAAATCACCCAACAAATAATATAATAAAATTTATTTGGAAAACATATATAGAAAAACCCGCACTCAATGATAAAACCACGAGAGTAATGGGTAATAAAGCATCAAAAATGAAAAGAAAACCCCAACGCAAGAATGCACCGAACCAGATTTACAAAAAATGTTATCAAATTAGTTTCGAAACAAAACTTGTAATCGGCTTTACAAAAATGCAATACAAGTTTTATGGATTTCGAAAATCGCGCTTAATAAAAAAACTTTGGAATAAAATTTATGCATTGGGATGAAGAAAGATTCTAGTTTCATCCTGAGCATAATCATTTTATAGTCTTTATAACATCAATTTTATCATTAACATAATCATGTCTTTCCAATAAATTTTTTTTTTTATCATCCTGAGCATAACTTTCCAATAATTTTATCATCAATTTTTTTTTTTAAATTCAAATATTCAAGAATAAAGAAAGATGATAAAATTAATCCCAATAACAGAATCATGTCTAATAATAAATTATTGGGTCCTAATTCATATAATGTAGGCTTTGATAACAAATGTAAGAAATTTCAAGATGAGATTATATGAAATTAGAATACCAAAAGATTCAGGCTTACTTGTTGAAGACATGATTCTTAATTTTTTGAAGGCTTCTTGTTTACTCTGATGCTCCTGCAATGGAAAGACCATGATCTTCCTCTGCAATTCACATCACAACTGTCGATGGGGCGGGTTGGGGAGTAACGATTTTCCAACAGAATGTGAATGCAGAGGGGACCTAGCCAAACTTACTAACCCTAGTCCTCTTCCTATCATGGGCCTATGGGTTAAGCCTACAATGTTAACCACACTAATCAGTTTACAGATATCCAAGCCCAAATCAAAATGATAACTGATTAACTGGACTTTATACCGCACCCCTATATGAATAATGACTTAGCCCGTTTTTTATTAAAAGCACACAATTATTATAAAAATTTACATCATGGGTTTCCGAGATAGTAGGAACCAATAGTCCAATATTGTCTTAGTATATCTTTTGATTTGTTATCTATTGGAGTCAATAATTATCTGCATGAAAATGAGTTTTATCATTTTTAGCCAGTCAGACAATCCAGTATGTCTTGCTAACTGTCTTGAACGCAAGGTATAATATGTGACTTGAAGGCCAATAACGGCAAAGCTTTTAATACCTGTCAGTGAAAAAGTAGATAGATTAACATGGATTTTGTTTGCACAAGCTTTTAATCCCTGTCATTACTTCGAATATAACGTAATTACGTTGCATAAGGATTCAGTTATTATTTAATATCCAATAATGATGTATCATTTATTGATTAATTTAGGATACACAACTTGTAGGGACCTTACACAAATTTCCCCTGAAAAAAGATGTGATAGCAGAACACAACTCTAGGACCGTTTCTTTGTGTTTGTGCATGAGCGTGTACATGTCCTATATGTGATTATTATTGCTTATTGAATATAAGAAAGGCTTGTTTCAAGGACTTTCCTTTTTTATATGGTAACAATCCTTTGTTCCTTCCTAATAAATAGCATCTCCACACAGGTTGTGACGGTAGCAAAATTCCAGGGAGGTGGGGCATTCAATGTTATTCCTGATTCTGTCAAAATTGGTGGCACCTTCCGTGCTTTTTCAAAAGAAAGCTTGAAGCAATTAAGACAGCGCATTGAGCAGGTATGTCATGGAGAAGAAAAATTCATTTTATATCCATAAACTGAAATTATATATTATGCATATGTCCTAATAATTTTTTGGGAAATGATGCTCTCATGTTCTTATGTCATACACCCATAGGATTTCGTGCCAATTTTTTTTTTTCAAATTGTGGACCCCACATATTTGTGTCACCCACACGAGAGTACTATCTCATGTAACATGAGATTAGTAAACCCCTAATTTTTTTCTTAATTTGTTTATCTTTTAATGTATATTTTTTTAACTTCATATTACCTATACATGCAATATACTGGATGCTTACTAGTAAGGTAGCTAGTATGTGTGTATAAGGCCAAACACGATATAAAAATGCTGCATTAGCATCACAGTTGCGTCTCTTAATTATTCTTATTTATTGTCAGAGGAATAGTTAAACATAACTGCAAATGGATTATAGATTGCACAAATTTGGGGAACCATATGGGGTAGTTTTTCCTGAAAATGCAAGGAGATGCACATGGAAAATGGGGCCAAAATCTAGTAGACGTTCTTTTTCCTTTTGTAGAGAGATTATGGGTTTGAGACTTGGAGGGTGAGCATTTGTGCAAGGTAAGGCTACATGTATAGTCCACAATCGTAAGAGCCTTGTGCACTAGGCCACCCTAACTAAAAAAAATGATTGTGTTCTGGATAGCCCACTCACTTGGGCCCAACCATTAGGCCCAGTCAAAGAGCCCTCTTCTAGAAGACATCATAGGATGCCCCCTCTTTCCCATGCACACCAGCTGCCCCTGCACAAAGGTAGGGGTTCAGCATGCCTAGCCTTGAAAGGTTAGGCTGGCTAGGTTGACTAGAGCTCTTGCTCTAAATACCTCTCTCACATTGAGAGAGGGACCTCTTCTTCTCCATTTCAGTTTCATGCGCTGCCCCGAGGAGAACGGCCTAGCCATACACACACTCCTCCTTGAGCACATACATGGAAAGCTCTACTAGTGCTTTGGTCTCTACCATTGCTACTATGGACCTCCTACATCAACATATTTCACCCTCTATGGGAGACATTTACGTACCACTATAAGTACAGATTGCACATTTGCACTTCTATTGTAATTTTCATTGCAATCCTGTAAGAGGCTAAGGCTGATTCATTTATGTAGGTTGTGATTGGACAAGCTTCTGTGCATAGGTGCAATGCAACGGTCAACTTCTTTGATGAAAAGAGACCTCCCATGCCTCCAACCATAAACGATGCTAACTTGCACCTGCTTTTTCGAAAAGTTGCAGAGAGTTTGCTTGGCATCAATAAAGTTAAAGAAATGCCACCATCAATGCCAGCTGATGACTTTTCATTCTATCATGAGGCTATGCCTAGTTACTACTTCATGCTTGGAATAAAGAATGCCTCAGATGAACGGAGTGTGTCACTACACTCACCCTATTTCAAGCTCAACGAAGAAGCTCTTCCTTATGGGGCTGCACTTCATGCATCATTAGCTGCTAGTTATATTCGAAAATATCCGCAGAACGTATCTGATGTAGTGGGAGATCTGATGAACGATAACACTGGGAATGTGTGTTCTGCATAGTATATATAAGGTGTGATAGTATAAGTACTTGGTTGTATAAGGCCTATCCAGTATAAGGCATATTCAGTGTGATGTAGAGTATAAGGTGCTATTAAATTTTAATATTATGTCATATTTATGATGATATTGTACAAGATAATGCACTCTTTAAGATAATAATATCTAATGTTTGGTAATGTATTATACAATACTAAATAGGATAAAAATTAATATTTTTGGCAAAAATACCCTTTAATAAAGAATTTATATAATTCTTTCAAATAAGTCATATTATATTATTTTTTTATAAAAAAAAATCTATCAGAAAAAAGATATTAATTTTATAATAAGTCACATTACAAGATTGTTCCTTGGGGCACTACACATTTTGTGGACGAGAGAGGAGTTAGGTGGCATTTGGTCCACCACACGCACGCGCGCCATGTTTGTGAAATAAAAATAATTTTTTATAAATTATTTTATTATTTTTTTGTCCAATTGTTGCTTCCCTCCAATTCAAAACTGAATCGTTGCTTCCTACCCGAACGATTCTTTCCTTTCAGTTTTGTTTTAAATCGAATCGACGGTTCAATCAATATTGAACCAAACCGGCCACCGGTCATACCCATTCGTAGCCGTCAGTCACGGTGGTTTGCCGGCGGCGAATCATCGTGTCCGGTCAGTGTCTATATATAGACCCCGACCCCATCAGAAAAAATATATGATTTTCTGCACTGTTACTCTGCCAGATCTTTTCTTCAACCATGCATGCATTCTTCCATTTCTTTCGGTGTAATTCCTTAGGCATTCAGTTGTGTTAGTTCAAGCTGTTGACTGATAGTGTCATCATTCTTCAGACGCAATCCGTTCTATCGTGGGAGACAAGTGTTCATCAACCTTCAGCATTAGTGAGGGAACAAGTTATCTTAACGAGACACTTTTTATAGGCTCGGATTTTTCCATTGTTCTGCATACTTCATTCATTCCTTTTCTGTATACCGACATACTGTGAGTCCATTCATATTCTTTTTCTACTGCACTGTGTTTATGATTAATAATCTCGTCTGCTTCATACATGAGTTCAAATCTCTTAGTGATTTTAATTATCGCCCACGGTCTTTTTAACAACAATCTTAAGACAATTTGATGTTTAGAACCTGTGATCAGTATATTTTCCTTTTCTATTTTATATACTGTCATTATTTACTGTGCAATTACGATATTAATCTGTGTGTGATTAATTCCAGTTTATGTTTGAGTAACAGAAATGGCACGTGCAAGTACCAACTTGGTCAATCCTACTAGTTCTGTTCCAATGCATGCTGAGAAACCCAAAAAATCTAATGGGAATGATTTCAAGCATTAGCAACAGAAGATGCTATTTTATTTGACAACTATGAGTCTGGCACGTTTCCTCAAAGAAGATGCTCCTATGTTGGAAGAGGGAGAATAACCTGATAAGGAAAGGGTTGATACCATTGATGCTTGGAAGCATTATGACTTCCTTTGCCGAAATTATATTTTCAATGGTCTAGGCAACACACTATATAATGTGCATAGTACCTTGAAGACTAGTAAGGAACAATGGGATAGTCTAGACAAGAAGTATAAAACCAAGGATGTTGTCTTAAAGAAATTTATTGTTGGTAGATTCTTGGACTTCAAAATGCAAGACTCTAAATCTGTTGTGAGTCAAGTTGAAGAACTTCAAGTGATTGTGCATGAAATTCATGCTGAAGGAATATCTCTTAGCAAGTCTTTCCAAGTTGCTACTTTCATAGAAAAATTACCAAATTCTTGGAAAGATTTCAAGAATTATCTCAAGCATAAGCCCAAGGAAGTTTCACTTGAATATCTGATCATGAGATTGAGGATAGAGGAAGATAATAAGATTTCTGAAAAGAAAAGTGGCAACAATCATATGGTCTCTAATATTGTTGAAGAATGATCAAGGTCAAAGAAGCGAAAATATTCTTAAGAATGAAATGCTAAACAAGGAAAAGGCAAAAAGTTCAAGGGAATTGTTACAATTGTGGGAATTCTGGCCACCGTGCAAAGGACTGTAAGAAGAAAAAAAAGAATATTATAAGATTGAGATTAGAAACAGTTAAGAGGAGTGCGACATAAAATTAAATAATATTATAAGATTCGTAAAATATAATTTATCTTTAAATTTTAAATAATTGTTTTTTAATGACAAGTTGGTGGGTTGACTCCTCAACCCATCATAAAATGGGATGGATTCATTTTTTAACCCATATTTAACGACAGGTCAATCCGCCCCATTCAATTTTTGGTGAGTTGATGGCAGAACAGGTCGGGTCAGACCAACCTATATTGTATCTGATTAATGCGATGTCATGATTTAATTCCATATGATCATTTTAGAGGTGGCAATAGCATAGCCCAAAGATTTATGCTATGTCAAATACCAAAAGGGATTTGGTCAAAAAAATTCCAAAAAAAATTTCTTTTGTGATTTTTGGGAATGATAAAGTAAATGAACATATAAATATTTAAAAGCAGTGCCACGTAAACATAAATGTGTACACAAAATTTAATTTATTAAATTTAGTTTAGGGTAAGAAGGACTTTGACGAAGATTGTTCTCAATTATTTTAGACCCTCGAACTCATATATAAAATTCAAATATGTGTGTGCATGATATAATTAACAATAAATCTGGATTAATAAAAAATAACCCAATTTAACTAGTCATATTGAAAAAGGTTTTATAATTCTCATGTTGAAGGAGAATTGAAATCTCATGTTGTAGAGTTAAAAAGTATATGAGACTCATGTTTTAGAAAAAATTATATGTAGGACCCATGTCAGTGCGGAAATCGAAGGGTGTGTAGGAAAATTGTAATTCTCATGTTGAATAAAAATTATAAAACCCTATTAAAAATTAACATAAAATCAAGTTTTGACACTGAAAGAGGAACACACTTAATTATAATTTGTAAATGACCCACAAACACTCATCCCAAAACTTTATTTATACGCGTCCAAGACATTATGACTTGGGTTTTAATAAAAAAATATTCGTGGATTAAAATTTGAATTGCCCATTTAACTAAATTACTCGGGTAAGTCATTTAGTAAGGTAACTAAGTGTCAACATACTCAAATAGAAATACTTTAATATATAATTGTAATAGAATATTTAAATTAATATATAATCTTAAAGGAGGATAAAGTGATAAAAAAATTTAAATACAATACACAATAATCAATCACACTAATATTATTCTCATGTAACATGAGAGTAGTTCTCTCATATTACAAAGAGAATCCAAATAGGACCTGTTATTTAAAAGCAAAAAAAAATATGATTTTCGAAGTGAGAAAAAATGAGATAACTACTCCATATAAATTGAGAGTAGTATTTCGCATGATCAATCAGCCTAAAAGAGTCGACTTAAAATATTGAATAACTCAATGCCGGCTCGGCACTTTGAACGCATCTAATGGCCTACTTGTCATTTTACCCATCGTCCCGTTCTCACATAGGGGCGTCGTGTCGTGCTAACAAAAAAAAGGGCGTTCTGAAAAGGCACGTATATGATATATCCGTATATGCGCTTTATGAGGCATATATTCATTGGAGGTGGCAAATAGATCAATCGGTTCAGTTTTAAATTGGGTCATAATAAATAATGAATAAATAACAAAATAAAACAAAACAATTTCTCGATAAATTTATTAGAGCACCAGAGTTAGTAGTTGTACAATGTTAATAGATTATTGACAAGTTATTAATATTATTAGTCCAGTATACCAACATAGGTTCATGGAAACTTTCTCAATAAATAAAGTATCAATCCATTTAAGATTTATTAAAAAAAAGCATTAAAACACCCTTTCCATGCATGATTCATTCAATGTATGAATATTCAATTCACCCATTAATGATAGGATGGATGAATACTCAACTCGTCCATTTGAAGTTATAGTTTTTTTTTTTTTATTAAAAAAATGGCTAATATTCTCTCATTTATCTAACTACATTTCATTATTCACATTTGCATTTCTCTCAATTACATGCATTTACATTCTTGATGTGTATTCCATTCTCTTGCTTAGCATTTGTTTCAACCGGATGCTGTTATGTACATCTATTTTTTAAGAAAATAGGGGATTTCCCACTAATATTAGATAGGTTCCAATAATAGGCACCTGTCATTTAAAAAATTGAAATTCTAATAACAAAATAATCACTCACTACTAAAACAATCCGATAATTCAAAAAATAATAAAATAATAAAAATAGCTGTAACAGATTCACATAGACTTCTTTTACATTCAAATACATTTTATTTAATTCAATAAATTTTATCGATATCCATTAGACATCCAATAAAAAATTTGTTGGTTCATAAACTATCCATTGTCTCTGTCGGGTCGACCCAAAATTCAATCATATAATTGGTTCGGTTTTTATATTTGACCGGCCATGTTATAAAATTAGTGTGATCCGATACAATCCGGCCAAGTAGCTAAAAAAAATTTATTCTCATCAATTGATGTTTTTCTTTTATTCACTCTCACATACAAATGATTTATTTTCTTTTGAAATATTTAAATGATATTTAACTTATTAACTTACGTAGATTATGTACTTACAACACTAATATTATTTTGATTATGCAATATACATGAAATTTTGATTTGATTTACAGTTAAATATGTCATTTACTGAATCTGAGATACCGGTATCACAAATATTATATGTTTGATTGATCTTTTGTTTGACAATGATGTGTAATTTATTATTTTTCATATTAAAATATTTGAAATTGATATCATTTTTTTACATGTATTTAAGTATATTTATATTTTTTAATCTAAATTATAAATTTACATATACTTACCAGATCATACGGTTGAACCAATGACCTACTTGTTGAACCAATAACCCAATACCTTAACCGATCAGTAACTCAATACCTTAACCAGGTCAATAACCGGCTGACTTTAATAACATTGGTTTGAAGCTAATTTAATCTATTAAATTTATTGTATTGGATTTAGATATAACTGGTGTAAAAGAAATGATGGATTAGTAAATCTAAGAAAATTATGTTTCCATGGTGTATGAAATAATTTTATCTTATGTAACATATAAAAAGTGAATGAAATCAACTCTTTTTTTTTGGATATATTTCAATCGGTTAATCGGTTCATGATTAGTTCGACTCAAGGTGGGTCCAGGGAACAAGACTTTAAACCCCTTTAAAAATGGTACTGGATAGGACTCACTTTTTTATCTCTCTTCTTTTTAAGGAGTTTTAGCCACTTTTTGACTTAATTAGGTCAGGTTTGTGTAAAAAAAAAATTAGGTTTGACCTGACCTTTTAGCTTTATGTAGGCCTAAATCACAAGTATGATCTGACCTATATTTAAAAAATAAAAGTATTGGCTTAGGCCTGTTAGCCTATTTAAGACTATTAAACATTGAATTAATAAAAAAAAAAATATTATTTTATTATTCAATATTACTAAAATAATAATTTTATTTAAAATAAGGAAAAAGTGTATCTCATTTTAAAGGATGTAAGATTGTCATTTTAAGAGAAAGAAAGAGATAGATAAAAGAGGAGAGAGAGTTGACAAAAAAAAAGCGATGGGTCTCACCTCTTTGTGAGAGTAAAATGATATAAATCATGTCATTTAAAAGGATAAATATTTTTTCCTTAAAATAAATAATATAATATAAACTAACTTGAAGGTTTATTGGCCACACTTATTTAAAATAAATAATATAATATAAATAGACTTATAGGCCCTAGTGCTTGAAAAAGCTTAAGGCCTACTTTCTAAATATATATTTTTTAAAGTCTAAACCTATTCTATTTCACTACTTATAATATTATGCACTTACTGTTTGCCCATTGCACATGGCTTAACTATTGATTCAGGAAGCCCAGAGTCAACTAGAATTGTGGCCCAATAAATATGACCAAATTGTTAAAAGAATCAGTAATTTGAAATATAAGAAATTACAATCAAACCCAAGTCTAAATGAAGCATCAGATATGATTGTATTTGTTTGACAAGAAAAGGAAAGCAATACATTTGGCATGATTTGAGATATAAGATTTGGGAAGTATTTTGAATGATTTAATTGTAATTATTTATTTATTTTTAGATGTTAGTTGTCGTTATGTTTAATTTAGGAATTTTCCTTATTTTTTGGATTTTAGAATTTTGAATCTTGAATTAATTTGTAATTAGTCTATAAAAGGGTGCTTATGACTCTTGTTTTAGGAGTTGAATTTTGTTATTTTATTAATAGAAATTGAGAACCGGAGAGTTACTTTTTTGTAAAATCCTAACTTTCTAGCCACTTTTCTATACGTTTTTTGGCATCATAATAAGTCAAGACTGACCAAATATAGACTAGGCTATAGCCCGTATAGACCGGCCTAATTCATTTATGGGTAAAACACTTCTTCTGTCACAAAAAAAAGGATTTTTTACAACCATAGACTCATAACAATTTATGTCATATTAATTTAATTTTTATTTTTCAAAAAATATAATGGATCCTACATTTATTCTCTCTGCTGTAAAATCTGATCATCTGTGAGGTATAAAGCCCTTCATTTATATCTCTAGCATAGAGAGATTGTTCACGCGCAATAAAAAAAATGCCAAATGTAAAGAAAAAAATTTACACACGTGGCGTGCTGTTAGCGGATAAAGTTTTATTCATATTTTAAAGATTGTTTCAGCGAATCAGCAATATTTTCTTATAAAAAGTTTTCCAAGACAAACAATGGTTGTCGTTTTAAGATTTCTGTCCCTCAAACCGAGGTGGTTCGTTTCATTCTCATTTTGCTTACTCTTCTTCACTCTTTTCTCTTCCACAACCACCACTTGCGAAGAAACATCAACATGGGTTTCTTCAACTGTGTCCATTTCTTCATCATTTTGCATGTCTTTGCTGCAACTTCCATCTTCTCATTAACAGATTCTTCCTCCAAATCAAACCAACTCTTCACTAACTCTCTAGACATTGCCAAGAAGCATGAGGTTTATGATTGGATGGTGAAAATCAGAAGGAAGATTCATGAGAATCCAGAATTGGGTTATGAGGAATTTGAGACAAGTGAACTGATAAGAGCAGAATTGGATAAAATGGGTATCCCATATAAACATCCAGTTGCAGTCACTGGTGTTATTGGCTTCATAGGAACAGGAAGTTCACCTTTTGTTGCAATCAGAGCTGATATGGATGCTCTTGCCATGCAGGTGTTATATCTATTCTATCTTTATATGCTTGAACCAGGGTTTTGACTTTTGATTCCTTATAGTTTTATCTATCTAGGGTAAGACAACAATTGTTAATATAAGATTAAAGTGGACTTTTTTATTTGTCAATTTTTTATAAATATGATTTTTACATTAAGTCTATGATAATATCCACGGATTAAAAATTTAAAAAAATTCCTTTAAGTTTTTGGATTGAAATGATTCTTTGCAAATATGAACAAAGAGTTTTGTTTGCCTTTCATCAAAATATATTGAACACTCTACTTTCTTCTATGTTTAATTGATTTATTTCCATATCTAACCGTAGGAATTGGTGGAGTGGGAGCACAAGAGTAAAGTACCTGGAAGGATGCACGCATGTGGTCATGATGCTCATGTTACCATGCTTCTTGGTGCTGCAAAGATTCTCAAACAGCATGAAAAAGATATACAAGTATGGCGTTTTATATTGGCATCTTTATTTATACGTGCTCTTCCGATGTCAATTTAAATTGTGTAGTCACTCCAATTTGCCTTCTGCTCAAGAAATTTTCCATTTTGATGGTTATATACGTTTTCTTCTCTTAAATTTTTTTTGTTATATAATTCCAATTAAATCAAAGTCAAAACATGTTTTCGGTTTCTAACATATTGGTAATTTGCTGCCCAATTATCAATTCCAATCAATATATTCCATCATGCCAACTTTGTAAATTACAAGCATTCTATCATCTGTTATGCATCTTAATCTGTTCAATTGTATTCTCTTGAAAAATCATCCTTGGTTATTTCTACTGTCATACAATCTAGGAGAAGGGAGAAAAGAAAGTGACAAGAGAAAAAGTTAAAAGTTGGCCCCTTTATGATTCTACTATTCCAGCACAGTCTATGTCTGGTTCTGTTGTCTTCATCCTCTCATGGATCCCTGATAAATTCATAATTTTGTTGTCTAAACAGGGAACTGTCGTTCTTGTTTTCCAACCAGCAGAGGAAGGAGGTGGAGGGGCTAAGAGAATATTAGATGCTGGAGTCATAGAAAATGTTACTGCTATCTTTGGATTGCATGTGGCACCTAACTTACCAATAGGTGAAGTGGCGTCAAGGTCTGGTCCAATATTGGCAGGAAGTGGCTTCTTTGAAGCAATAATAAGTGGAAAGGGAGGACATGCAGCTATTCCTCAACATTCTATTGACCCTATATTGGCAGCTTCTAATGTGATAGTTAGCTTACAACATCTTGTTTCTCGTGAGGCTGATCCTCTGGACTCCCAGGTACATTTTTTTCAACTTCATTTCTTCCTTTTCCCTTGCCACCAACTTGCTCATTTATGCTTTCTGTTCTTTTCATATACTTGGGGTTTTTATAGGTGAAACCATTAATGTAGCCTCATCCATTAGCTTGAGCTTTTGGGTTGAATTGGTTCTTTATAGTTATCCTTATGTCATTGCTAAAATCAAAACCTTTATACAGTACTCTGAACCTATGACTATGCAAAGCCTAAGCTTAAGCTAGCAACGTAATTTGGTTTAGTAATTCTTGGCTTCCCTTGCCTTCACTCACTTTTCTTTTTTGAATGCTTTCTGCCTAAAGTTTAGAAGTACCAGTTCTACCTTTTGTTCACTTTACTTGTTTGAGATGTTGGATTTGTATATTCTTGTATTAAGTACTAGAAGAGGCACCCATGATATAGATGTAAAGTAAAGCCATGAAAAGAAAATTTAACCTGACAGTTTTTTAGCTTTTTATTTAATAAAAATTGAATGTCAACCGATTTTAAAACTTGGATTTGGATTTGGATTATCGAATGTGAGGAGTGCACTTTGGAGAATAAAGTGTAGAATTGTAACTTTTGATGAGAAAATCAAGGGTTTAGGATTTTATAAAATAGAAGCATCCGTATAACAGATCATGGATGTATGATAATCCACTTCCATGATTTTGTTATTCTTTATCAAAGAATAGAGATTGAAATGACTCATGACTCATACAACGCTTACACACTGTCTTCTGTGCTGTTTTCACTGTTTTGAGAAAAAATATACCACAGCTTCATCTGTTTACAATGATGCTAATTGAACAGGAAAATATTTCAGGGCACAAGAAGTGACAATATTACTCACGTGTAGGTGAAAAAGTAGATAGACTAGCATAGACTTTGTTTGCACAAGTTGTATAGGCTACATCAATCAACAACCGACACATCATTACTTTAAATATAACATAATTACGTTGCACAAGGATTTAGTTATTATTTAATATCCAACAATGATGTATCAATTATTGATTAATTTAGGATACACACAACTTGTAGGGACCACCTTACACAAAAAATTTCCCCCGAAAAAAGATGTGATAGCAGAACACAACTCTAGGACCGTTTCTTTGTGTTTGTGCATGAGCGTGTACATGTCTATATGTGATTATTATTGCTTATTGAATATAAGAAAGGCTTGTTTCAAGGACTTTCCTTATTTATGGTAACAATCCTTTGTTCCTTCCTAATAAATAGCATCTCCACACAGGTTGTGACGGTAGCAAAATTCCAGGGAGGTGGCGCATTCAATGTTATTCCTGATTCTGTCACAATTGGTGGCACTTTTCGTGCTTTTTCAAAAGAAAGCTTCAAACAATTAAGACAGCGCATTGAGCAGGTATGTCATGGAGAAGAAAAATTCATTTTATATCCATAAACTGAAATTATATATTATGCATATTTCCTAATAATTTTTAATACTTTTTTCTTGATTTTTTTTTAACTTAAAATTAACTATAAAATATACTGAATGCTTACTAGTGAGGTAGCTACTACGTGTGTATAAGGACAAACACAACATAAAAATGCTGCATTAGCATCACAGTTGTGTCTCTTAATTATTCTTATTTATTGTCATAGGAATAATTAAACATAACTGCAAATGGATTATAGATTGCACAAATTTGGGGAACCATGTGGGGTAGTTTTTCTTGAAAATGCAAGGAGATGCACATAGAAAGATGGGGCCAAAATCTAGTAGGCGTTCTTTTTCCTTTTGTAGAGAAGATTATGGGTCTTATGGGTTTGAGACTTGGAGGGTGAGCATTTGTGCAAGGTAAGGCTACATGTATAGTCCATAATAATAAGAGCCTTGTGCACTAGGCCACCCTTTATGGAAAATATTGAGTCTGTAACTAAAAAATGATTGCACATTTGCACTTCTATTCTAGTTTTCAATGCAATCCTGGTAGAGGCTAAGGCTAATTCATTTATGCAGGTTGTGACTGGGCAAGCTTCTGTGCATAGGTGCAATGCAACTGTCAACTTCTTTGATGAAGAGAAACCTTTCTTTCCTGCAACCATAAACGATGGTAACTTGCACCAGCATTTTCGAAATGTTGCAGGGAGTTTGCTTGGCATCAATAAAGTTAATGACATGCAACCAATGATGGGAGCTGAAGACTTTTCATTCTATCAAGAGGTTATGCCTGGTTACTTCTTCATGCTTGGAACAAAGAATGCCTTACATGAACGGTTTGAGTCATTACACTCGCCCCATTTCAAGTTCAACGAAGAAGCACTTCCTTATGGGGCTGCACTTCATGCATCATTAGCTGCTAGTTATGTTCTAAAGTATCAGCAGGACGTATCTGTGGTAGAGGGGAGATATGATGAACTATAAGTTATAACACTGTTAATATTTAATCAAAAGGCAATGTTGTCTTATTATTTCTTGCTGCAATGACCTGATATATGCATTGTTTTACTTTGACACATAGTAAAACAATATTGCACCTATAAAATCATTTGATATATGCATTGGTTTGGGGACATTGCTTTACGCTCTCTTTAAAATCATTGGATATGTGCATATGTAGTGTATAATGGGAGTAACAGAAATTTTTTAAGATATTTAATGAAGAATATAACGTTTTGGACACTTTCTTTCAATAATTAGGAGCAATCGTTCATACACACACACACACACACACACACACACACACACACACACACACACACACACACACATATATATATATCTATATATATGCACACACACAGATATATATATATATATATATATATATATATATATATATATATATATATATATATATATATATTCCTCTGAAGAAGTTCCTAAGAAGTATTTCACAATTCTAATATATACTCTGTAAATTTGAATCAATAAATATGTAAAGAATCTTGGGATACACCACCCCAAAAGCTAGCTCAAAGGATGGGAGTGTCAAAGACCTTATAAACTCCACATTAGTTGTTCATCCAACCAACGTGGGACTATATATCTCAACACGCCCCCTCACACGAGAACCCATTGGGCTCGAAGAGTGGATAATGCAACAGGCCCAGCCTACCTGTGCTAAGAAATTCCACAAGAGAAAGTGGGGGACGACGAGACTTTGATACCATGTAAAGAACTTTGGGATACACCACCCCAAAAGCTAGCTCAAAGGGTGAGAGTGCCCAAGGCCTTATAAACTCCACATTAGTTGTTCATCTAACCAACGTGGGACTATATATATCAACAAAATATACTGTTGAAAAAGTAGCTTGCATAAAGAGTTGAAAATTTGAGTTACTTTATAAACTAGTCAATTCTCACAACCCAATGTGCCTAGAGTTGACAATGAATCAATAATTTTGAGTTATCTCAATTCTCACTACTCTCAATGTAAAGTAAGGCAAAATGATTGCTTAATGATATTTTAACCTACAAACAACAGGAAACAAGATTATACTTCTGACATCTGAGCATGCTTCATAGATATGGCCTCTGCATCTTAGTTGCAAGGCAAAATAAGTAACAGGGATGGAGACTGAACTGCCATTTGCAATAACCACAAATCGGATGCCTCAGAATAATATAAGTGTAGGTGATATTGCATCATATAATGTTCAGGAAAAATAACTTGTGCTAGTGGCAAGACATATTCCAAAAAGATAACTACTATATTTATTTAATTAACAAGTAATCCAACAATATATATTAGTCTATATTTTGACTAATACTTCTATAAAATGTGGTTTAGATTCATTGTCCTACACATCTAAACGCAGGAGGAAAAACTCAAAATTTCTGCAAAATAGGGAGAATAGAAGAAGATGAATCATGCCTCTAAAATGGAGTTAGCTGATAGCTAACTAACATGCTCTAATCAGCACTCCTTCAAAGATAGCCATGCACTTCTCAAATTCCTAGAGCTTTGGGTGATATATCTAAAAGTGGAGCCAAAGCATTAGGTGCAAATTTTCTTGCAAATAAGAAACAAAGGGAAGATGGCTGATTATTATAAAGACAAGTCTGGTCTTGCAAAATTTTCTTGAAGAATTCCTCTTTTATGTCGTCCTTCCCAAAGGTAGCAGGGTGAGCACCACCCCTTGACCAGTCCACATAAGTGAGGCTTCTATTTGCCAAAAGATGAGGAGTGGTAATGGTTAACATAGTCTGGAAATAGTGCTCATCAACATAGCATTTGTGTGGTGTGCAGAATTCTTTGAGCTTAGGATAGTAAGTATTGTCTTCAACTATCCTAACAGCAAGTTCTCGATTAATTTCAAACCACTGAGAGCCTTTACGCCAATCACTCATGTTGATCTCAGGTGCCATGTTTTCATCATAGCGTCCTCTCCCATAAGGACCAGGTTCATCAAATGCACCCATAAAGCTATACCTTGACCGTGATATGTAACGGTAGACAATGCTGAAGTTCTGGAGAGGAATGCAGGACTCAGATAAGAGGATAAACCATTCATTTGAGATATCAAGCAATGCATTAGCCAGAAGTCTTCTTTCAGCATCACACATAGTCATCATTCCCCACTCTGCCACCTGTTAAAGAAGATGCCTAGTTAGAAATTTCTTAAAAGCAGAAAATATTCAACCTGAATTCTATTTAATCCCTAAAATTAAGGGATTTGATATCTAAATCAGGATTCTGCACACACCTCGTACAAAAGTCGCATGAAAACTTAATAGATGAGCTTTTCTTGAGTTTATGCCAACAAAATTAATATTCAAACAACAGATTAATAGGAGTCCTGCAACTAAGTATCACAACCATGCCACATAAAAGCTGACCCAAGCTTATATACAACACTTAAGATGGCAGCATAGCCATATACATCAAGGCAAGAAGGTGGTGATGGTTTCATAGAGCATAAAAGATGTTTGAATCATCCTGTAGACCCAAGAACAAGCTCTTGAAGCTTCATTCTCTCTCACACCCAGCAATTCTTTTGTCCTAGTTCTCTAGTCTAATAATTATTATATCATAAATTCTCAACCACCATCATAATTTGCAAATTAGTCCAATTTCAAAAACATTTATTTTCTTTCCATTAGGCATCAAGAAATTCATAGACCATGAATACTCTCTGCATTCCAATGTCCCCTTCTAGCTGGATTATTTACTAAATAGCCTTTCAAACCAATCCGATCACATAGAAAGCTTATCTTTCTATTCTCACCAACGTCAAGACTCAATGCAGTAATTCGTATAAAAAGATGCTGTCAGACTGAGTTTATTAAACAAAACAGTCTTCATGGAATAAAATTTTAATTCATAAAAGAGTTAGAACTACAATTCATAATAAATTGTACATGCATACCTCTCTGAAAAATGATACAATACAACAGTCAACAGCTTTTAACACACCTCAAAAAGTGATGGTATATGAAGCTATCTAGACTAGGGGTGATAAAAATTACAACTGATAAAAAAATTCCTTCTTTTTAATAGCTACATATCATAAATTTAGGCAGAATCACAAACACAACAGCCACAACATCAAAATGAGAGATGGGTTCTTCCCCCAATTGAAGGTCAACTTACCCATATATGTTTATCCCAGGAAAAAAGTCCAATTCTCCAGTAGATCTTATATGGACAAAGGACTAGAATATAATCATCATTTGATATGACCTTAAATTAGCACCCATCATGAAACTCCATAACAAATAAGGTGGATAGGTTGAAAGGCAAATAAATAGCTGGCATTGCTAAGCCTCAAAATAAACAATTTTGATGACAGACATGTGAATTGACAGATGACAATCCATACAGATAATGCTAATGTCCAGATGAATACATATAGCACCTAACCACATGAACCATGTTTTAAAAACTGCTTTAATAGTTCTCATGTCGTTACAGATGGGAAAATGTGCAGCAACACTTATTTTCATCAGGATACGCGTCCCTATCCTGATGTGTTTTTTTTTTTTAGGCCGGGATACGGTCCCGTATCCTAGTGTAAATAGTTTGCTACAATTTTTCTCATCAGCAGCGACAACAAAAACGAGGAGCCCTTTAAAAACAAATGTAAATAAAACAAAGCTCGCTTATACCTGGCTTGGAATCAGTCTCCTATAAAAAACCGATGATGGTGGAAAATCAGCAGTGTAAGATGGCAGTGAATGAACATAGATGGAATAAAGCCTCTCATGCCCTTTAAAGAACTTCTCCCAGAGTGGTGCCAATGGCAAGGGTCCCTTGGTCAAGAACATGAAGGCAATCTTGGGAACTCTTTTAAAAGGATAACTCTTGATCCTTGGAACAAAAGAAGCACGCCAGAAGAGTTCAGTGTCATTCATCTTATGCCTCAAACCTGATGGAGGCCTAATCCAACTTTGTAAGGTCGCTGGCTGCTCAAAGCAAGGCTTAAAGGTAGACTGTACCAAAGCCATGTTATGAATACCAAAATGCCTAATCATGTACATACTAAGAAACGAAGCACCCAAACCAATAACCAAAAAGAGCAAGAAGAACTGCAAAAGTCTCAAAGGGAAGGGCCTAGAGGGAGTAGTTCTTATGGCAGCAGGGTCCTTCCCTTCCTCCAATCTAGACTGCATGGTTTTTCCTTTGCTCTCTTCCAATCAAATTTAGGAACTTGGTACTAGTGTGCCTTCACACATGATCAAATCACACAAACACCTCATATGCATAAAAGAAAAAAAGGTTCACTTTTCAAGAAAAAAACCAGATTAAAACAAACGCGTCATACTATTATATCACATGGGGCATCATTCTATTCCACCAAATGGGGTATCATTCCTTATTGGGAGAAAATCAGAACCCATATCAAATAATAGATCAAAACACCAATAAAGCTCGAGATCATATCAAATAACGATGGAAAATCAGCTCCCCATAAAACCAACACTAATCATACCGTTCAAAAACCAGAAAGTTATGAACAAAATCAAAACTTTGCTTTACTGTTTTCTCGGTGAGGATGGAAAAGGCATTGGATGGTGGATTAGAGAGGGAAGAAAAACAAAAAACAAAAAGCAGAGAAGCGTGAGAACCGCATCACCATGTAGCTATATCGTGGTATGGACAGAAAGCCAGTTATATACACAGTTCAATCAATAACAAATAAAGACGTTTGAGGAACAAAGTGATGGATCCCTTCACACTTTTCTCCTCTATTCTTGAATTGCGCCAGATTTCAATGGAAGTGGGAATGGTGTACTATCCTTGCAAGCTCTCTCTTTTTTTTCATTTATCAACTCTCTATAAAATTGTGCTAAGTGGGGTGAATGTTACTTTTATTCTTTATTCACTTTTTTTCTTTTGGCCTTGTCTGAATCCTCAGATAAAGGAAAGTTGAAACGAACAGTAACATCATTAGTGGTTCTTTGAAACCTAAAGTTTCATATATTTTTTTGTCTGTTTTGCTTTTGAGTTTATTAATGTTGCTGTTGTTGTTAATGTATTATGTTGGTGTTTTGTGAATAAATCTCGGAGTAAACATCCTTTTTATTTCCTCTAGTATCTACGAAATCTTTTTAGTCCCTGACAATAAAAAAGGACTTATTAATCTATTTAATTATTATTATCAATTGTAATAATTTTCTCTCTAATCATTTTTTTTATCATTTCTAGGGACCAATTTGGTCCTTTTTTATTGCCAGGAACTAAAAAGGATTTCGTGAATATTGTGATGGGTAGTAAAAAAAGATATTTTTTATATCTTTTGTATTGCTGTTCAGATAATTATATGATGTTGCATGAGATCTTATCAATGAGAGTATTATAAATAGGAGGATAAAGAAAAAATTTGGCAGAAAAAATAAATTTTGACTAATATATCATATTTTTATTGGTAGGATGCATTCAGTAGTACCAAAAATTGATTCGTGTTTTGGGTTCGGTTCGGCCCATTCTATTGCCATTGGTTTACCCATTTCTGTGGTCAATTGTGGTTACACGTGTACTGTTTTCTGCTAGGCCGTTATGTCTATGTAGCTATAATTTTCCACAATCACATGATCATTGTTGAAAATTCACCACCATAACCATGTTGTATTGTAATGCAATTTTATTAAAAGGCCCTTTTCATTTTTTTGAATCTTCATTTGTATCCAAGTTCTTCATGGATGATGGAGCAGTTTCTAGACGAAGTAAATTGTTGGAGGGTTAGTGTATGATTTTCTTTTCATTTCTAAGCATTTTTCTCTTCCAATCATATTGTTACAACAAGGTAGAATAATTCGAAGATGTTTCAAGTTAGAATAATTCCAAAACCACCAAACTTTCATGCAACAACTTTTTCAGTCCATTTTGAACTATGACTAGATTTTTCTTTTCCTTTCCTTCAACGTTTTGATGTTGATGATGGCAACGTTCATTTTAAGATTCTTTAGTATATAAACAATGAGAAGATGACATTCATAAATGCTTCAAATCTGCTCTTTGCAAAAGTAGGTTTAAGTGTCTTTAAAAGTTTTTTTTCAAAGGAAATTACATTATACTTCATAAGATACCAATAATAGGGTCTACTTTGGGGGCTACCATATGGGACTGAAAAAATTAATATAGAGACCGAAAATTGAAGCACTTTTTTAAGGGAGTTCATTTTAACTATTGCCATCAACGACTTTTAGATAATTATTATTCTTAATTGATTTAATTAATATATTTAATAAATCTTACAAACAACAATAAACTATTTTTTAAGGTTTTTATTTTTATTTTTATACAAGTAGAAATGAACACATAACCTAATACAACCTATCTAAATTTCTCACCACTCGACGTCTAAACCAATTCTATTGGCTTATTTTTTTAAGTTCTTAACCATGATTAGAGGGATTGAATGAATTGTTTCAAAATAAAACTCCTAACAAAATTATCAACTTTCAACATTTAGCTTCATTACTTTTCTTGTGGATATGTGAATGCTTATTCTTGGGAGGTTGCATCCATTGCATTGGTTTATTTTTTAGGAATCTGAATCCAATATAATTATAATAGATTTATATTTTTTATGCAACATAAGAATAGTCTTCTTATGCTATACTCACATTATTTTACGTGCTAATATTTTTAATTTTTTTATCTACTTTTTTCTAATGGAGCCCACCTAAGTATGTGTGTTGTAAAAATTCTCATCTTATATGACATAAGAAATATAAACCCCTAATTATAAAAGGAACAATAGGAACTGCAGTTAAAAAAATCTGATAGCTAACATTCAATATCTGTATAACACGTTAATATTTTTTTTTTTAATTAAACCTGGTTACATCAGCAGATAAACGACTGTATCCATCATTAATATTTTATTACACAAAAAAAAAAAAAAAAAAATAGTGGAGATTTTACACAGTTTATCTTAAATTATAAACGAACATGATCTCATTTTTAATTAATAAGGTCGTTGTCAATTTTTATTGTTGCGTGTTTGAGGAAAGATATTCAGATATCTTCCTATTTAAACTTAATAAAACAGGTGCAAGTTAAGCAAATTACGTGTGTGTTGGGTAAAAAATATTGGGAGCTAGCAAATTGCTAACTCATCTCACATCATAGGTTGGGCAAGTCAACTTATTGTCCAAAATTATTTATTTTGAGATATGATATTATGTTTTTTTTGTCATGTTTATTTTATCGAAATTTTTTTAGAGGAGTGATATTTTCACTATCAAAATTTTTTACTACCAATTTACTACCTATCTCATCATCATTAGATTAATACTTTCTCTCTCTTCAAATTTTTTTTAACATTCTTTCTCTTTGATCCAATGATTATGTGACGGGTAGTAAATTAGTAGTGAGAATTTTTGGTAGTTAGAATATCCTCACTCTTTTTATATTATTATATTATAATCTCAATCGACTTTTATTATTTCTCTCTTCTTCTGTTATTAATTAAGATTATGATCTAATGGTGTGGAAAAAAGTAAATAAAACAAATATGAAAAAATAGATATAATATTTTATCACATATTTTTTACATTAATTTTTATCATAATAATTTCTTTTTTTCTAATTCAAAATAATGTGGTTTTAGAATTAGTTTTAGAATCACGGGAGAAATATTAAACCTAAGGGGACATTTGGTAGAGGAATCTTTTTTTATCAGAAAAGTACAATTACAAGGAATTTGGTAAGAAAATAAGTTTGGAAGAAAAGTTTAAAAAAAATTATTTGATTGGATAAAATTTTACCGAAAAAACAAATTCAACTTATGAAATAACCCTTAATATTTGAATGACAACTAATGTTGCCTAACCGTCCTCTATCCCTCAATTAGTCGGTTATCATGAAATATCACATAAGAAGTGGGTATCTTGCATAGTGTTTTTTGTCCATTTTTACACACAAACTTAAAATGTTGGGCAACTAAATTTGGTAGGCAAATTTTGTATTCTCATTTAACAAACATGGACAACACATGAAATCACTTTTAGATGACTAGGTATCCTCACAAAAATCCTCTTTCCAACAGAGAATATAGCTGAAATTTTCATGTATTATAATTTAATAATAATTTGATAAAAAAATTAAACATCAAACCATCGGGTTTGCCCGACACAATTGCTGGCAGTTACTGTTCAGACAGGCCCAAATCACAGTCTGAATAGGGACAAAATATATTTATTTGGGTACAAATTTTGTTGATCCAATTCTTTTATTTCACTCTAGACCTAATTTTCAACGCCCTTACTCTTAGAAGTACTAGGTGAAAAATAAATAAGGGTTTAATGTTTCTATAATGAACGTAGATAATTTATCTATATTTTTTTAAATTATGTTATTTTGAGTTAATAAATTAAAAAATAAATTATAATTACAAAAATATCTTAATTTTCGTCACAAAAAGATATCATTTTAGGTTCAATATAAATAAATTATCTATATTAACTAAAAAAAGATGAACCCAATAAATAAATAAACAAATAATAGCGTATGACATTGCCCAAAACGTCTACATTTATTATTACCCTTTACGCTTGTACCATCCATATTTTCATTTAGCTGTTTGAAGGATACATTATTTTCTTTCAATATTAACTTATGATTATTACCAATATATTTATATATTAACATATGATTTTTGTTCCATAGATGTAACCTCTTTCTACAAGCCAGAGCTGCCAATATGAGGTTGATGAAGTTTCTGCATTTCCTAAAGTGGTTGGTATATATTATATATGTGTGGGTGATTGTGTATGTATGTGAATCCATTCCGGGGTTATATTTAGGAAATATATATATATATATATATATATATATATATATATATATATATATATATATATATATCATGTTGTAGGAAATTGGTTCTGTATGTTATAAACACAATCATAGACACCACTTTTAAAATAAAAAGAAAAGAAAAGAAAGTGGTGGTGGATAGCACGACACAACTAATTTCTTATAATATGATATATCCATTTCCCTTTATCAAAGAAAAATGGTTGTAGATACGGTGTTAAGAATGTGAGGTTATATTGTCAAATTCGAATATCTTCACTTCATTGGCAGACCCAGGGGAAGATATCCGCAAATGCGGATATAAACATTGTGATTTTAGTTTTTTCTTTCTTTCTTGTTCTTGTAGGTTCTTATTTGTCTCTTGTTTAATAGTTATATTAGGTGTAAATACCCTTTTAACCTAAACACACTTTTAAGTCCTTAACAAAAAATACGGTCACCATTTTAATCCCTTATAAAAAAAAATTAGTCTCAAGGTTCCTAAGAAATTCAAAGTGGATCAATTTAATTAAAATCGTGATCCCTTACAAATTTAAAAAAGATCCACATTAGTCACTCACAAGAATTAAAATGTGTCCACTTTAAATTTCATAAGAACTAAGTCACTAAATTTTTTTTTGTAAGGACTAAAGTGGGCACCGAACTTTTTGTCAGAGATCAAAAAGAGTATTTACTCTTCTATTAGTTAGCAACGTACACAGATGATTAAAATAACGTAGCAACGCAAATTGATTGGAGAAAAAACTTATTCTTCCTCCTGTGTCACATAAAGCAAGTTCATAATCTTGTAGATAAAATCGTTAATCTAAACTGTCTTTACAAAAAAAAATTCGGAGCCCACTAAATTTGCGGACATAAAAAAAAAAAATTTCCTGGGTGTCACACCGAATAGACATATTATGAGATAGGCTAGTTACAAAGTTTCCTTTCTTCCTGTATTGACCTGAATATCCGTGCAGCTGATTCAGTTGCTGATTTTGGATTATGAGGCAAAGCCTTGATCACTCTTGGCTGGTTTTCAACATGTGTGTTCCTATCTTCTGATGACCAAAATGTTGGTGACACAGGAAACAAAGGAAGTACATCTCCTTTCACCTTCTTGGATGGACTACTAGCCGTGCTTCTTTGTGATTCTTTATCTTTCATTGATTGATAAGTTGAAATGTTTCTTGACATCACTTGACTCATATTGCTGGACATGTTAGATAAGCTTTGGTACAACATGGCAGAATTGACTTCTCTACATGATTGGTGATTTTCAGGACCATTAGACTGTCCCATTTCCTCAATAGCTGAAGCTGATATAGATGGATGCATGAATGGTGGGCCACATGGTGGTAAGAACTGAGGTAAAGATGAACCAGAAAATATTCCAATCCTTTGTTGAGAACCTGGAGCAAGAGCTGATGCATCTGAAACAACATCCTTGCTTCCTGGATTGAAGCTCATTGTACCACAAGCACCATATAAGGGTGCCATGAAACCTGCATTTGGAGGGCAATGTCCTATGATTGGCTTATATACAAGGCCTTCAGATGGGGACATGACAGGAACTAACCATTGGTTTCCTGGTGGAGGGTAGACACAGCTTGAGGACTGTTTGGAATTTATATCTGCAGAGGCTAGTGCAAGGTTTCCTAAATGATGGCCATAATTTGATGATGGCTGATTATTAACTTGGCCTTTGCTTATGTTGTTGACACAAGGAAGGGGAATCTTCCCAACTGCATTGTTTTTATCATGCTCAGTAGTTGTGGCCTTCTCAGACTTGCTATCTACTTTAACAACTGAGGATGGTCGTTTACTCACAAAGTCAGATTGTAATTGCTTGGATGATGCTGATGTTTTGAGTGGTGGCTTGTTATGTATGAGTTTATCTTCAAGCAATAAATGGGGTGACCCTGCAATTATTCTTTGCACCTTTATCAATCTATGCAACTCAAACACTTGGAGGAGGAAGATTCTCTGTTGACTGAATATAGTAATTAATGTCAGTATCAGGTCCAAGTAGGGAGCAAAATAAAGAAAAGAGTAAACACCCTTTTTGGTCCTGGCAATATCCACAAAATCCTTTTTAGTCCCTGGCAATAAAAAAAGAACCAAATTGGTCCCTAAAATGATGAAAAAATGACCAAGGAGTACTTATTACAATTGACAGAAGGACTAACGTGGCCCTTTTTTCATAATTTTAGGGACCAATTTGGTCCTTTTTTATTGCCAGGGACTAAAAAGGATTTCGTAGATATTGCCAGGGACCAAAAATGGTGTTTACTCTAAAGAAAAATAATAATATGAATAAGTGAAAATATATGAGCACTTATTTTGATACTCTTAATTCCCTTAATTTATACTCTTAGTTCAGATGTAAATTTATGAAGTTTAACAAAAAGAGAGAAAGACCAAACATAGACAGATAAACTTACTTGATGATAATAGTTCTTGCTTTCCAAAATTGCTTTTCACCTATAATTTCTAGAACATTGTCAGGGGAAATATCCATACCCAATGTACATTCTGAGCTGGGTTTATTTAAGGCATCAGAATGTTTATATGTATCCTCATCTTTATTCCCATCTTTCTTGCCTAGGAAGCAACTTCTACTAATTTCCAACTCACCAGCACAATTGTGTACATCACTGGTTACTGGCTTCTCCATGCAATGGTCCCCTAAGTTGATTTTGTCCCCAAAAGCTGCATGCTCCTCATGTGTGTGGTCATTGCTACCTTGCAATGTTTTCAACCTATCTTCTGAAATACTTCTAATTTCATCCTTCAAAGATCTATGTTCTTTCTTCATTGGTTTAGAATTCCAACCTTGCACTGATGAGATTAATGATGCATCTGTCATATCACTATAACCATTTAATGGGAGAGGAGAACCTTTCTCTGGCTTCTGACTAATCTCACTCACTTCTGTATGCTCTTCCACCAGGTTCTTCCCATGTTCTACTGACTTCAGTTCCATGGCTCCAGGTGAATTCACCATCTTTCTAAATGAATTTAGACTTTTAAGTGAACAGCTCAAAGCAAGTTTGTCCTCATCTTTGTCATTTTGGATGATGCTACAGCATGAAATTTTCTCATTGGCAGGACCAGAAGTTATGGAAGCATCTTCACCATCAAGTGTTTTCAGAGAATTCTTACTACTGATGAAATTATCTTGCTGAAAGAAATTGCATTTACCAGTAAATGACAATGAACATCAGAAGTTTATATTTTGGTAATTTGTAAGTTTCATAGGTTCTTTACTCATGACTCACCATCAATTTCGTTAAGTTAATCTTTCTGGAACTATAGGCTTGAATCTTCTCAGCCAGAATAGAAGGTGCAGTGGAGGTGCAGAATTGGATGCTTTGACTACTACTGACCTGCAGCATATAGTATAGACATCATAATGAAAATGGCTATAAAAGGTGAACAGAAAAAACTAATGGTAAAGATATGTAAATATGTATTGCATGTGTGTTTATGCATGTATGCTGCTCAGTACTTCATGCTTTCCTCTGAAGAAATGGGGAAAACAAAAAGAAGAAAGAGAAAGAAAATCAGAACTAATTGTGCCACTCCCCCTCTTCCACAAGAAAAAGAGTGATATTTATCGTTCAAAGATAAGGAAACATAAAAGGAGGTAGAGGAAACAGAAAGATATTTGAAAATAAGAGAATAAGGAAAAAAAAAGTGATTAAAAGAAAAGAGATAGATCAAGTAATTCATCATTGCTGGCACAGTTGTGTGTTCCATTTCAGTATATCATTGAAGGGTTCGAATCCAGGAAACAACCTCTTTGCAATTATGTGCGTACAAGGATTTTCTCCACCCCACACTCGCTAGTCGGGTTTAACGGGGAGTGGTTTTTACTATTACTTGAATTATGTTCGAAAATTCAAGTATATCTGTTGAGATATATAAAAAACGATTAATGTAGTCTCACCCAACAGCTTCTGTTGAGATATATAAAATCATTGAGGTAACTTCACCCAACAGCTTAAGTTATTGGGTGAAGTTACATTAATGATTTTATATATCTCAACAATATCCTTATAGGTTTTGCTATACAATATGTGTAAAAAAAAAATTATTTTCTTCTGGTGACAGTTTCAAGTAGTATTATGATTTCATGCAACTTAATACCTTCTTCATTACTTGTATGAAAAGTCTATACTCTCTATAGCTTGTGAAAGGGATAAAGATAGGAAAAACATAGTGAGTTCCATTCCATCATTGAAAATAGGGAAAAGATAAGAAGATACAGGAAATGATTACAGGCAATAAGTTTAAGGAACGTTAATTGACTCACGTGGCTAGATATTGAAGGAACTGTGTAGTTTCTGAGGGGGGAAGGAAACAAGGAAGCTGATCCTGAGGCAAAACTTTGAGAAGGGATGCTGAATTGTTCATAGAGAGCCATCTTATTCCTTGGGGGTGCTTTTGGTCCTCCTTTTTCTGCATCTTTAACATGCAACCTAGGAAACATTGGGCTAATCTCCTTGCCCTCATCAATTTCTCCCTTCATCATATAGTCCTTCTTCTATACTCTATCCACTATAAAAAGCTCATATATAGTTTTTCATTCCTTTAATAGAAAATTGCCAATTCAGCTGGGCAAAACCACTTCAGGAGTATTAGAAACTCAAGTCTTCAAGATAGAAACAAAGTTCTGTTTGGCAAATTTAGCCAGGAAAAAAAAGAAGATTCCAACCCTATTAAAATAAATCAATTAATCCACAAGCAATTACTGGTGTAACTTTTATGAAGAAAAAAAAGTTTAACCAGCTTCAAAGAAACAGCTTTTCTGATGGTGCATTATAAACAAGGAGGAGGAGGAGCACATGAGAAATGAGAGGTAAAACACAAATTCAGAGGCACCCCACTTCTCAAAAAATTGAACTTTTTAGCTGAAAATCAGAAACAGCAAAACAAAAAACACATGAATTTTACTTAGAAAAAGCACAAGAATTCCAAATGAAAGTTAAGTTGTGAATGAGAAGCATGGAGGCTCATCAAAGAACATGACAAGGTAGAAAAACTGAAGCAAAAGTTTTTTTTTTGAATAAATTCAAAGGTATCATCCGGCGGTAACCGAAGACTAATCCTCATCGAGCAAAAGTTTGAAGGAAGATAGATTGAGTAGGAACACAGGCAACCTTGAAACCACAAGGACACTACCAAAAACAACAAAATGAAAAAAAAAAAAAAGTGAGAGCAAAACTTGGAGGGCAAGGTACTAGTAGGGACAAGCTATTGTGAAATACCCTAATGTTTCTTCAAAGAGATTGTTGTGAGTGACCCTATAAAGTTGAATTGATATAAACTCTTGAAAGAGAAGGAACCAAAGACTATAAGAAGAAGAGGGAGAGAGTAAAATGGCATGTATTGTTCAATGTGGATGATTGGAGAAAGAGAGAGTGACCGGGTCTCTCTTTTATGCAAATGCAGTGTGTGTTTTAGCTTTGGCGAAGGGCAAGGCAAAACCAAAGGTGTTAACTGCCATGTTTAACCGCACGTTGCATTTGGCCAATCTTTCACGAAAAATCCGTTAAAATCCTTGTCCTCGTATTTTAGGAATTTATAAGGTGGTTTTTTTTTTAACATAAGTTTGTCACTCACTACCACCTGGTACGGTGCGTGCATGTTACCTTCCAATTGTAGTATTAGTGTTGCAATGTGCGGTTTGTCACAGTCGCTAGTTGTTCGCGTGGGATTGAAACTATGTCTCCTCAAACATGACACTAGTTCAACACCCTTATGGGAAAGAAATTAAGATTTTGTGGTTGATTTTGTTTAAACTTTTTTTTTACTAACACGTGATTAATTTGGCTTAAATATGCAGCTTTTTTAGGGAGGAGGTAAAGGGATATTTGGTGTGAATCACGTGAAGTTTTTTGTGCTTTGGTGGCACACACTTGGCACTCCTAAGATATTTAAAATTTCTTATTTCTTCTTCTTTTTTTTTTTAAAAAAATTCTTATATATTATAAGAATATATACATCATAAATGTTAAATGCATACTTATTAAATATTTTTTATTATTTAGTAAAATATCCATTATAAAAATAAGTACAAATTAATTATTAACATTGACATAAAATTTTACTTAATAATAAAAAATATTAAATAAAAAGTATCAAAAGTTGTGTTACTAACATTTTTCCAATAATAATAATAATAATAATAATAACAGTATTCTCATTTCTCATACATCATGATTTTAATATTATTTAGCATTAAGAATTGTCAAACACAATTGATTAAAATTAAAAACAACAATAATCTCGATATATAACATAATTACTAAATCGAGTTTTATGCAAACATATTTTATCTATTTTAAATAAAGAGTAAAATAGTGTGAGGATAAGCATGGTGGAACTGGGAAAAAAAAACACACCATTTGAACCTTTTTAAATTTCTTTTTTGCTTTAAAAATTCAATAAAAACCTTGGGACTTAACTAGAAGACCGGCCCAAAAAATGAGTTTAATTTAGACTTTTTTGGTCCACACAGCCCATTTAATTTGGGCCATAACAGCATAAATACTCATGCATTCACTTTTGAAGAGCTCGAATTTATGTTTTCGGAACCCGCTTTATGTTTTTCTTTTTCCTTTTTCATACTTTATTATCTCTTTGGTGGTTTCAGGATATTCAAATTAATTTTACCAAAAAAGAAGAAAAAAGGGCACATTATAGATTGGTTAATTATATATGACACCGACATTGTAGGAAATGTAATGCTTCGTCCATTGTTCAAGCTGATCTAAACAAAGCAATCCATAGAATCGATAATGGTATTCCTCGATATTAGAGGAGTGACAACTTGAATTAATGCATTTTTATACTAAAAAAACAAATATCTTATGGGAAGTACGTGAAGCGAGCTTCAAATTTTTAATACATATAGCATGCTTGGACTCGACCTCTCCGTAAAAGTGGGGATAAGACTTGACTCGTATGTCCTTTCCCAAACACTCACGAGTGGGTATTGAACTGTGTCGGTCTTTTTTATAGCATGCTTGGCATGTGCTTGTGTGCTTTTGTGCATCGGTGTAGCAAACTTCAATTAGAGAAGAATGATGAATGAAATAATAGTAATGGTAATTAACAATGATCAATAATTTCCACAACTAGAAACAATTAAAAAGAAAAAAAAAAAAAGAAATAGAAGATGATTGCGTGGGCCTGGTGTTATGTGCACGTGGGGGTCAACATCAAATCATTACCCTTTAACTTTGGCAATATCGGCAAAGCCAGCTTAGGAAGTTCTAGGACAAAACTACGAGTTCTAAAAAATGTAAGAGAAAATGATGGTTTATTGTGAATGTGATAATACCCCGGAGTTTATTTTATTGAAAAAATATGCATTATTTTAAAGAATAATATAAAATTATGTCATTTTAAATGAAAGGAAGATATAAATTATAAGAGATAGATAATGGACACACAAAAATAAAGGTGTGAATATCATCTTTTTATGATAGTAAAATAATACAAATTATGTCATTTAAGAAGAATAAACATTTTTCCTTTATTTTATTTGGTTGTTGATCTAAAGCCATTGAATGTGACGAACCCATTGAAAGCACACAATGCCATAAAAGAGAGTGGAATTCTTTCTTGGATTATGACAAGTCATGGTTTATGTAAATTCCATTTTGTCAACAAACCTATTCCTATCTGATCTTTAGCCGACATGTTTCATTTTCATTTATGCACCAAGATTGAGCTTAGTAATGTTTAGCACATCATGCATGGAATCAAAGAGATATGGAGGAGCTGGCAATGGGCACCACATTGTTGTTTATTTGTTGATAATTTTTCAATAGTTTGAGAATAATGAAGGCTGCTTCTAAATTGGGCCATTATTGAGGTTATGGGTTTACATGGATATATAGGTAAAAGCCTTTTATCCTTATGGTCCATACTCCATAAGCTACTGCATACATGCCAACACCTCTCTTTTGTTCTTCTTCTAGTTCCTTGTCTTCATCCCTTTTCTTTTTTCAATTACTTTCTCAAGATGAATTGAATTGAAATAAAAAATATATATAAGAGATAATTTTTATAGTGTGAATCTTTTATATTTTAAAATTAAATAAAATTTTCAATCTGTATATTATTAGATGTAATTAATCATTTGTGTATCAAACCAAATATTATTGTTGGATGCAATTAATTGATCAATTAGTTAAAAGGAACATTTTTCAATTTTGAAATTTGAATTCGTATAATGTTGGAATTATTTGAATTTATTTAACCAATTTATTTTCTTAAAGGTCAAATGCAAAAAAAAAAAATACGAGGGAAGTAGCTTTTATTATAAGTTGACATTTTTATAGGAAAAAACGGTTAGGATTTTTTTTTTTTTTGATACATGTGAAAATTTTGAACACATCACCTAATATAATATACCCAAAGCCCTTACCATTGAACCAATCCTAATGGCTTGAAAAATGGATGGGATGATAACATGTTGCATGAAACTTAAATATATAAACCTTTCTTAATGTAATATATTTGATTACATTAGACATTAGATATTAAATTAGAGTACTCACTCTTTTTTTTTTTTAGTTACCATATCCTAATTAACTCTTTGAGGCGAGTTGGCTTCCCCCAGTTTCCCCACGGCTTCGACTCTTTGAGTCGGCTATGAGATTAATCCGGAGTGCGGGGGTCAGTGATGGGTAAAAGTTCAGCCCCTGCCCAAGAATGTATTCAGTGGGATTCAAACACATGTTCACCCCTCTAACTCAGCGCCAAAGAACCAAATGAGCTGCACCCATTGGATTATACTTAAAACATCTTTCCTCTTACAATCTATTACACCCACATTTATAGTTTTTTGATGAAAATCATATCAATGACTCTCATTTAATAAAACTTGTAACCATCGATTTGATTTTATTACAAGATCTTTCGACGGAATTTCATTCATTTCCCGTCCAAAAATTTCGACGGAATTTGGTTTTCCGTCGAAAATTATTAAAAGATTTTTTGACGGAATTTCATTCATTTTCTGTCGAAAATTTTCTACGAAATTTGGTTTTCAGTAGAAAATTATTACATGATTTTTCCATGGAATTTCATTCATTTTTGTCCCAAATCTTCGAAATTATTTCCGTCAAAAAAATTTGACAGAATTTTTCGACGGAATTTTATTTATTTTCCGTAAAAAATCTTCATTTTTGCGTTGAAATTTTTTTTTGCCCACGAAGAGAAATTCGACGACTTCATTTCCGTCGATAATTCCATCAAAAATTTCATTTTCGACAGAATTTTAACCATTTTCGACGGAATTTTTCCGTCAAAAAAAAATTCAATTTTTAGTAGTGAATCGTATAAATGGTTATAAGGAAAAATATATTGTAAGTATCATGTCTTCATTCTATAAATGTTGATTGATTTAATTTCAAGCGATACATTTTGTATATTAAATTTGGGTACACTCACTTGAAAATGAGTTAATCTCATTTTTTTTCAATAACATGTGTGATTATTAATTTCTCTCTCTTTTTAATTTAAATTTTTTAAATTTTTAGTAAACTATATGTATTTTTATTTAATATTTAATATATTTTTATATATTTTTAAGATTTTATTTAACCTAATTGTGTTTATCTGAGACAAATTGCTTTTATCCCCCTTTTGATTTGATATTTTAAAATTTACTTGGCGATAAAAATATTTATACTATATATGCACAAATTAATGCATATATATATATATATATATATATATATATGTAAATAATGCATACATATTTGGAATATTGTATTATAATTTTAAGATCGAATTGCTTAAAAAAAAAACTATATCTATATACCATATTAAATCCACAAATAGAATTAAAGATGATAAATGATTCTTACCTGATCTAAATGCACATGTTACCTAATGATCATAATATATTCTTATCTTTTCTGATTACATATAAAATGATATCACTAAATGAGTTGATGACAACCAACCAAAACCAAATTGGGTTTATAACATGTTTATTAATTATTATAATAACCAATCAGTAACACACGATTGTCACGTGAGACGAAATCCATTAATATTTTTGATAGATAAAAGGACGAATATTGAAACATTTGAAAATCTTATAATATTTTTCAATATCAATACTATTAATAAAAAAAACAAGCCCAAATCATTTAATAAAGCATATAAAATTTTACTTAATTAATAAGAATTAAATATGTTTATGTTGCATAAGTTGGATGAGATGGTCCCTGTTCTGATCTTGCATCCCACGTGGGCGATGGCTATTTCATCAGATTTCAACCAATGAATGGTCCCCACGTGTGAACAGGAGTGTTCACTTCACGTGCGAATCGGTTATGATTGAAGCCATCGAGCCGATTCGAGCCGAGCCGACAGCTCACGTCGTGTTTTGGCAGAAGAATGAGAACATTGAGTCAGCAAACTGAGCAAAGCATTGATTGAGATTTTGACATTCTCATAAAAGACAAACCCACTTGACCCAATCTCAGGGCCCCACTCAATATGGCGGTTTCCCTTGTTCTTTCTTCACACTTCATAAGGAAAAAACATTTAATCTTGTTGTAAAAAAAAAAAAAACATTTAATCTACTAAAAAAATTTCGGAAGAGTGTTTACCCCCTTTAACATAATTTATATCTTTTTACTCGAAATGGGTGCTATATCTTTATTTTTTTGTCAATTCTCTCTCCTTTATTTATCTCTTTCTCTCTCTTAAAACGACACAACTTTACATCCTTTAAAATGATATTTTTTCCCAATAAAAACTTTCATACACAATGAATTAATATCAAGATAAATGATTTTTTTTTAAATATTCCGATCGATCTATCATTTTATGATTAATTCTATTGGGGATGGGTCTCATAATTAATTTTTTTTTGTTTTGGAAATATAATTAAAGTTTTAAACTCCTATCAAAATTGTATTTAGGAGGATCAAATACATACTCTCACTCCTATCTGATTAATTAGTTGGGATATGTAGGTTGATTCTAATTGTGAATTTTTTTTTTGGTATAACCTAGAGGGTATCGCATTCAACCTCCTCCGGTCACTTGTCCTCAGAGTACGGCCCGAAGGCTATTCTCATTGAAACAACAGGTGCATTGAGCTTAGCTACGAAGGATGAGACTAATCCATCTTTCAAGGAGAGATATACGTTCTCTTGTTCCCAAAGATTTTTCAAGAATTTACTTGAGACAAGATTTGAACCACTAACCCAAACAATCTTTAAAAACTCTATTATCAAAAATGGAATTTGGCTGAGGATTGCCCATTGTGAATTCCCAGATTTCTCTGAATTTGAAAGTTTTCACTTGGTAAGTTTTCATAACAAGGCTCAATCAAATTAAGTCCGCAGCGTCTATCAATTTCGGAGTTATTGTGGGATCCTGGGGATTGACTAGAGTTTATCTAGTATTCAAGATAACTCTTGGTTGGGGTATGAAAAATAAAATAAAATTAAATGAACTAAATTTAATTGTAAATTGATCAAATCGTATTAGATTTTTTTTATATATATATTAATAATTTAATAATCAAACTGTTTTTCAAATTAATTCAACAATCAATATATTTTTTAAAGATTGGTTTGAATTAAAAATTAAATCACCTTATCAATTCGGTTCTATTCGAGTTAAAAATAAAACTACATTCAATTATACTTATTTTTAAGAGTTTTAAAAAATCAAATAAACCGAACTAAACCGTGAATCAACTGAATTGGTTATATTTTTTAAATTGATTTAAGAGCCAAATATTTTTTATAAATCGAGTCAAAAATTAAAATATTTTTTAAAATCAGTTCAGAAACAATTCTTTTAATTTAATTCAGTTTTATATAGAATACTGAATCATACCGTGCACACCAGTCTCTTAGCTTTCTTGTGGTGTATAAACCAAAAATTCTTTTAATAGCAAGTTGTCTCAATCGTTTCTCTTCGTCATCAACTGCATCTTCTCTGTCATGATTCGATGGGCAAAAGATAATCTATATCTAAAGCATTCCAACATTCTAAGTCAAGGAAATAAAATTTATCTTATCAGAGGAATGTGAATGTATATAAGAATTAAAATCCTGAATTTATTTTCAGCCAAAAAAAAAAATCCTGAATTTATAATAGGTTATATGAGTCCCGATCCTCTAATTCGTGCAATCAGTCTATAACTTGGAAAAATATTTAGTGTTGCAGGTCTATATGGTCTTTCCATTCAATGAGTGATATTTCTACAAAAATTTATATTTTATTTTTGGGTTTATCATCTATCATTTAACATGATCACAAAAATTTCCTACACACAACATTTTGTGGGGCCCACAGCAAAAAAAAAAAACTCTGGCACGCAAAACGAATCTCTATAACATAACATAATCAGTTTTCCTACAACATAACTCTTATAAAACCTTTTATTTTTTCTCTCTCCTCTCTCTTCAATAGTTGTCTCATCCTGATTTGGATCACTGAATCAATGGTGATCACCACCAAAATTCTTCTCCTATAACTTAACGCATTCCCGACAATAGCTCAATCCTAAATTTGATCATTTATATGTAAATTTTGTTCAAAGTGTTACTTCTCAACGTAAGTAGTAAAATACTTTGGGTTAATTATAATTTTTAATGTAAAATATTTTCTTTTAATAAAATACAGATTTTACATCAATGTAAGAGACTAAAGCAAATTTTTTTTCTTTATAAAATAAATTTTTTAAATTGTAGTAAAATTTATATATGCATTTTCTGTAATATTTTTCATTAAAGATATTAAAGAGGTGGCACTCGTGTATATATAATCTTTACTTTTGATCCTTTTATTATATAAAACAGAGTAAATTTAATATAAATTGGACTGTTGACAGAAATTTCCGCAGCATTATTGTGGGGGGAAGAAAACATGAATGTTCATGATAAGAAGTTGATCTCATGGTTGACATTAGAGAACGGACCTTTTTTTTTTTATAAAAATAATAATAATAATAATCCTGCCGACGTTTAGAGTTAAGTGAAATAAAAAATGACTAAATTTCTTGATGATACAGGATCGATTTTTGAACTTGAAAATAAAAAATATAGGGTATGTTCGACTGTGTTTTGATTTCTTTTTTTTTTAAACTGTTTTGTAAAATAGTTATGGAAACTGTTGTTTTCTATATTTATTTATTTTTTAAGGTTAAAATCAAAAAACAAAAAATAAAAATAACTCAGACATGTTCTCTAAATTTGATTCTAAAAATAAAAAAATAATTATAGTTTTCAAAACATTTTTTACAAAACAAGCTTTACCAAATTTTTTTTTACTCACGTCACTTCTATATCAACATACACGATAAAGTTTAAATTATATCCAAAATATTTTAATTCTCATTAGACCCATTTTATTCATGTGGATAATACATTCTTTTTATATTTGCATATTGTTGGATGTGTGAAAGGCATATTTCTCTTATCATCTACATCTTTCCAATTAAGATTATTTGTCTTACTATATCAATATTATCATAACGTTTTTTTTTTGTTTTTTTAATATTATCCCCCTAGTTCCATAGGTAATTCGATATTCAGGTTAAGTGTAGAATTAAAGCTCTAAATCTCTCTAAAAAATGATATTGAGAAAGATTGAACACACATAATCTCACCCCATCTGCTTAATTTCTATGTGCCAACTGAACTACTATCATTTGTACTATATCATTTTGTTTTAAAGGTTAAATTATTCATAAAATTCATAATATTATTCATACTTCTTACATAAAGTTGACGTCACAAATAAAAGAATAAATTTTGCAAAATTGGTAATTATATGTAATTTTAAAAGGATCACCTAATAAATCTAAACAAAAGGATAAAACTACAATGTGATGAGACATGTTTGAATAGGCAACAACTTGCTTTGTCTATCTGCTAATCTGACTGCAGCCAACACATTATTTATGTCCTCTCTGCCTCTCTCCACTATCAGGTTTATTCATCAATCCTGTAAAAAATATATTTGTAAGCCAGATCTTTTCAGATTGTTTATGTGGTTTTTTCTTTTCTAATAATTTTTCAGGTGTTGCACGCAATTATACACTTACTTTCTATATTCTTTAATTTTTAACACACCAAAATTTGGAGCTAATATAGATATTTCTTTTATATGGAGATATATTCCTTAACAAAATATTAGTATCATGTTGTACGGGATTAGTATCTTATGTCATAGATATTTTAATAATTGTACTGTCATTTTTTTAGTGAATCTCATTACTTTGTATCTTAGCATAAGATATGCTCTCTGCTACTATATGAGACTAGACAAGCCCGATTCCTTATTCCATACCATATACCATATTTCTATACAGATCATTATATAATTTAACATTTCATATATTAATTACACTTTTGTAACTCTAATCACAAAAATCAATTGTGTCACATGTTTACAAATCAGAGTCGTTAATCTTTTTTGAGCTAACAGTTCTTAAATGAGGTGTCAAATTTCAAATTTGATACTGGTATTAAAGGATCCTATCTCTATTTCTATATAGTATTATATAATTTAACATTTCATATATTAATTACACTTTTGTAACTCTAATAACTATTTTGCTCATATATATATATAAATACCTAAACAAGTACTGTGGTAGAAAGTGAAAAACATCAGAGGCTATGATCAAAACCATGATTAAGAGAAAGCTTTTGTAAAGAGGGTATTGCTGTATAAAAGATTGTTCACTTACATTGCAGTTTTCACTAAGCAACCAAAAAGAGGTCAGAGAGCTTTCCGCACTTAAAAAGAATACAAAAAAACAGGTAGAGGATAAAATATTCAATCACTTTGAGAATTTTTTAGATTACAAAATTCTCATCTGAAGTCTCATTGTCTCATGCTCCTGCAAAAATAGTATTACAGACCCACCTAGCTCATAAAAAAGCATAACCATATTCAAAAATCACTGTACTCCTCTAAACTGTGAAACAATATTAAAATAGCCTCTCCTATTTTTTTATTTTTTCTCTCCTATATTCATTAATCTTCAAGTAGTGCCTATTTATTATACAATTTCCTGACGTAATTGCACAAGTACCAATATTTGTTTTATTATAAAAGCAAGTACCTTTTGTTCTTCCTACCTTATACAAGGTTCTACATAACAAAAACACACCGCATCAGTAGTCTTCAATTGCAGCTCAAGGTACAACCTTATTGTCTCTCTTTCTATTCTCTCCCCAGTTTGTTTTAAATGTATCAGTATGTTTTTCAAGAGCAGAATTTCTCATTCTCTCAACTTGCACCGTTTGTGCTGTAAAAAATAAAACAGTACCCAAATTTAGTTGCTTAATCTGTCAGTTTTTTTTCTTCTTTAACTTCATCACAGATTTCATCATATTGAATTTGAAGAACACAGTTAATGCTACTACCAATTTGTGCAAAACTTGATATAAAATCTACCCTCTTTCCTCTGCTTTGTTGCTGACATTGAAGACTCAAACAAGGATTCTCATCCTGTTGGCTTTTGGGTTAGTATTCTGGTTCTGGCACCATCTGGATATCTAGAAGTAGAAAGGTCAAAAAAAATAAAATTTGTGGTACTTTTTTTTTTTTTTTTTGGTAATCAATACCGTTCCTTCGTGACTGAAAGATCATGGGTTCGAATCCAGGAAATAACTTCTTTGCAATTATGCAAAGGTAAGGCTGCGTAGAAAAATTTTCTCCACCCCATACTCGCTAGTCGGGTTTACCGGGAGTGGTTTTTGTGGTACTTAATACTGTTAAGATAAAAAATTGTGTTTGTTTTATCTGATTTATTGTCTTCAACATGATAGGTAACTACTAACCAGGATCACTTTCTCCTCCAAGTTTCAACTAGATCTCTCTAGTTTCATTTCATCAGAAATTACAATCATCTATGGATAGTCTGAATTGGGATGCCTCACAACTTGCAGTGAACACACCTATCATGTGGAGTACTCAGCAACAAGAATTTGAAAGAGGGTACACCATGCCCAACTCAAGTTCAGGTGTTCTTAATCAACTACAAGAGATGCAAAAAGCTCAAACATTTCATGCATATTCCAATTCTGAAAGAGTGACTTATCAGTCAACAGATGCTACCACTTCAGAGATAATGACTGTGATGCCAAACACAAATCACTCACAGCATGCAGCATCCCTTTCAGTTAATGGACCTTACAGTATGAACCTGATGAGCAACTACATGCCAGATTTCAACATGCCCCACCACCAACAACAACAACTTCTCAGTGGCTCACAAAATGGGAAGGGTGGTTGCTCTCTTGAGTCTTTTGATCGCTTGCTTTCAGCTACTAATAGCAACACAGATACTTCTATAGAAGATGATGGTATTTCAATGATTTTATCTGACTGTGGAAACTTATGGAACTTCAGTTATGGCAGTGCAGCTTCCTCTGGTGAATCTGAGAGTAATGCTTCCAAAGGTAGAAACAAGGCCATGCAGTGTCCAGTTAATGAACTCGATGAAACAGTGTCTCAAAGTTCCTCAGATCAATACGCCAATCAAGGAAAAACAATAGAATATGCCAAAGCTAATTGCTCAAAGAGGATTAGTAGTGATCAATCTGATTTGATCAAAGTTGGTGCCAGTGATCCCTACTTTAGTATTGCTCAGAATTCTTCTTCTATTGAAGGTGGTTTAAGGATTATCTCAGAGTCTAAGAAACCCAGATGGGATAAGAGTCCTTGTTCATCTAATATCAATTTCCAGCAACCAAATTCATCCATGTCTCCTTCCATTGAAGAACCTGATCCGGAGGCTATAGCACAAATGAAGGAAATAATATATAGAGCAGCAGCTTTTAGGCCTGTGAACTTGGGGTTGGACATGATTGAAAAGCCTAAGAGGAAGAATGTGAGGATATCAAATGATCCACAAACTGTGGCTGCAAGGCAAAGAAGGGAGAGAATAAGTGAGAGGATTAGGGTTTTACAGAAGCTTGTTCCTGGGGGAAGCAAGATGGACACTGCATCAATGCTTGATGAGGCTGCAAACTACCTCAAGTTTCTCAGGTCACAGGTCAATGCATTGGAAAGCCTAGGGAACAAAGTTGATACAATGAATTGTCCTCCTACTAGCATTGCCTTTTCTTTCAACCCTTCTTTTGCCATGCAAACCTCTCTCCCCCATCTAAATCCCCAGCCACATCCATCATTCCCAGGATTGAAGTGATTGTTATTATCCGATAGTGTTCGAATCAGACTAATCATGTAATTGTTATTATCCCATAGTGTTCGAATCAGACTAATCATGTAATTGATGAATCAGTAGACATATCCAAAAAAGATATGTAAAATGGTGTAAAAAAAACTATGACCTCTAATCATTTCATTACCAATGACAATGATTAACATATCTGATCTTCATTTTCTAGCCAAATTAAGCTGCAGGAAAATTCTAATTGTTGACATGTATTACTGTATTGTAACTGTCTTCAGTATAATCATCAGTAACTTGTTTAATCAGGTGCACCACCATGCATGAGTAAATAGTGTTTTTTTCTTTCTTTTTTTGGTTACACTCTTATTTATAATGCTACCACTGTCATTGCATTTTCTTTTATAGATACGAAGTAGTGTAAGTAATGGAAGTGAATTACCTTACCTTTTAGCAAACAGAAAGGCCTAGCAATTATAACACCTAGAAAGTGATTATCACTTTTTAAGTTTGTTTTATAATAGTTTAAGGACAATGCATTTTTCTTGGGGACCTTAATTTAACAAGGTATTTTTTAATTAACGTGCTTTGTTAGCTAACCAATGCAAGAGACATTCTCTTAGGATTAGTGAGCAGAGTCAGTGGTCCTGTCTCCTTGATTCAACCCAACGCGTGCTCTTGAAAACCACACCAAACTCACATTGCTCAGCACGTGCATATTCTTCTTTTTTGGCAGGAGTGTTTGTCATAAGCAATATATATAAAACCTTTCTGTGTGTCTTATTTAAACGTATTCTCAAATATTAATGTAACCAATGATATCTTTAATGATGATGATTATGAGAACGACGGCTACAACCAAATGTGATGTAGGTCTTGTGCTATTGTCATCCAACACTGATTATTTAATTTGGCTCGAATATCTTCACTAAGCACGTCTTTGATCTATATATTGTTTACTGTATCTGCATGTGGTATTTCTACTTTTTGTTCACCTTTGATCACCAACATAAAAGCCAATTCTCCTACTATACTATTCTTTATAAGGGAAAGTTATATTTACAAATTTTTTTCTTACAAACTATACTAAGTATGATTGGTAGACATCGATTAAGAGTGTATGAGCAGTCAGACATAATATAATTTGTAAGAGTTTGTAAATATAACATTTCTCTTATTTATATATTAAAAAAAATTAGAGTTCACGAAGAGCCTAGAAAATGTTACACTTAAGCTTAAAATATGTACTTAAACTTTCTCCTATACTATAGAGGAAAATATTTGAGGGAACATTTTCCACCTTAAGATGCGTTACAATATGTGACCATCTTATCACCAAGTTGAAGCCAATGAACTTGACAAGGGAAAATCAATTGTCATCTTGTGCACGGTTTTCAAATGTGGGGAAAAATTTAATATGCTACAAGCCCACCACTTATTCAGCGGCCCCTTTTTTATAAATGGAAAATTTTCTTTCATTTTTATCTCTATTTTTTCGATTTTTGCCCATCCTTCCTTCTTTTTTTTTCTATTTTGAGAAAGGATCACCATGATCCAGGTCCACCAAATACCTTCTCCAAATGTGAGGGAAAGGTTGGTGTTGATATTGGAACAAAAAATGTTATAGTAGTTGAGTAGCTTGCTAAATTTAGAAATTCTGTTGTGAAATGGATCAGATATTTCGCTTGGTTTGTCTCCTTTGATTTCTTGATCAATAAAGAAAAATGTCTACAAATAACCAATTTTCTGTGCCTTGAAAATGTTTATGTGAGCTCATTCTTTTGTAAGCATTCACAAGTGGGAGTGAGAGAAGAGAACATAGACTTGACTTTGTTTAAAACAGTTGTGTTGTAGCTGTTGATTCTCCAGCTTGGATTCATATATATTTTTTCTATACGAGTGATTTTTCTTAGTTGTAAAGGATACTCCAAATTTAAAATATATATTTGCATATATTTTCTATACGAGTCATTTTTCTTAGTTGTAAAGGATACTCCAAATTAAAAAAATAATAATAATCAAAATTTTCAGTTTTCTTTAAGTAAATTTATACTTAGGATAATAGAAAGAAAAAAAAATGTCTTATGAAGGGTGCACATGATCAGTGGCAGAGCCTTGTTTATTTCTTCAAGTTCTCAAAGAATGAATATGTGTACTATAATTTAAATGCACGCGACATATATAGATTAAGATTCCCACTCAGTCATTTGTTTTTAGTTTTTAGAATTTTTTATTTTTTTTAACCAAAATTTACAACACCAGAGACTGGTGCTGCAGCATGAATATTTAAAGTATTATAGTTGTTATTTGAAGTTTCATCTCAAGAAAAATAATGAAATTTAGTAGGATAATATGTCGAATATTTAATTTGATTCTTTAACTATATGTTGATATGTTCAACTCAGAAATAACAAGCAGTCAAAATAGGCTATCGTAGGTATCTTGTTGAATGTAGACATTCTGTTGTGAAAGGGAAAGTATTCTGCTTGGTTTATTTCATTTTTTTATTTATTTTTTCCAAATCAAGAAAGGGCGTCTCTCTCTCTCTCTGAATGACCAATTTGTGTAGGTTGGTTGAGGTTGGAAATCTTAATTGCTAACTCATTCTTTTGTAAGTTTTTACAAGTGGGAGATATTTGACTTTATTCAGACAGTTGTGTTAAGTTGTTTCTAGTTGATTGTCCACTTTGGTCTTTGCATATATATTTATGGAAAACACTTGTTTCCTATAATATTGAATAATTGTATTTATCATTAGCTTCCTTTAATTTTTGAAACTTAAAAGATCGTTTTACGTGTAATTTTTTTTATTTTTTATTTTTTTTTTATAATGATAAATTATGTGTGTGTAGGAATATATTTTGTAAAACCCTATATGTATTTAGGCTTAATTTTATCGATCATAAAAACCACAAGCAAGTGCTCTTAAGTCTTAGCTTTCTTTACGCTTGTTGAAACTTAAAAGTATCTTTTATTTTCAAGTAACTAACCTTTATGGTGTATTTGGTAGGAAAGTTTTATTTTGTTGAAAGGAAAAATTTACATGAAATTCAAAGAAGACCATTTTTGATAAGGTTTTTAACACAAAAAAGGATTCTAATTTGTATAGGAATGTGACATTTGTGTGTAAAATTTTATTTGATTGTGTTCTGAGAATGATATTTTGATTTAGCTGAGAAACAAAAAATTGGGGAGTGAAAATTTGGACACAAATATCCCTGAAATAATGTGCCAAAGTTTGATAGGCAAGGGTTACTTTGTTTTGTTTTGAAATATTTTAAACAACCAAAAAAATAACACAAACAATTTTTTCTTAATATTTGATCAAATAACTTTTTCTTAACTTTCCCAGAAAATTTATTTTCCCACATATTTTCAGTAATCGTGATTCTCTGCTATTTTTTTTTTTTTCTGTTCTACCAAATGCCAGACAAATTGGTCATGGTATTTCAATTGAAATTTTCGTTTCAATTTGTTTTTCTTCTTACAAAATGCAAAACACAAAGCCCAAAAGAGGAAACAAGTGAAGTGGGTAATTAAGCTTCTTTGAGTTTGGGCTTTCAAGGTTTGGGGCTCATCTTTTTAGTTAGTTTAGGTCCATTTCTCAAACTCCCAATGTCATGCCATTGTTTAGCAGAAATTGGATCAATTGTATCTGCGGCATAATTGGTTTGAATTCATAGTACTTTCACATTTCATATTTCACAACTCATTAGTTTGCCACTAGGGTCTTGTTTCTAACATGAAATTGGAAATAAGTCTTATCTAATTGTTCAAATCTTGCAAATCAAAGTTTTGCAAATTAGTCTTATCTAATTGGTTCTTATATGAAAGTGCTGTTTTGGTGTCTTCATTGCAATATCCAATAAGAGGAGTCAAGCATTTATGGTGTACCCTAGAGAGAATTTTTGCCTCTAGATCAAAGTTAAAATTCCTTCATCTTAAGTGACTTGAAAATGTTGAGGATTAAATGCAATCGAAATTGCTCACACCCTTGAGTTGAAGGAGAGAGCATATCCACTGTTACTTGCGTTTCACCTATGCAACCATGGAAGACAAGGTGTAACTCCAAAAAGTCCCAAAGACAAGAAAAGCTCATAATCGAGAAGTGAGGTTCCAAATAATAGCAAGAAAACAAATAAAGCGGAAAGCTTTACAAGAATGTCATATGAAACTCGATAATAAATGGAGGAAAAGTGAAGACTTGATGACAACAAAACTTGAAAAATTCCAATGAAAAGGAAATGGAAGCACTATCTTATAGGAAAAAAGAAGAAAGATTTGAAAGAAAATGTAAAGAAAGTTCCAAGACTAAGTGAAAGTAAAGAAGAGGATAAGTTTTTCCCTCCACTATTAGACCCTTGAAACTAAAACATTTTTGGGGCAAAAAGGGAATACACTAATCACCATTATATTGATTCCTTGTAACATTTTCTGGAAAATTAAAATGTTTTTTGGTTGCAAAAACTTTTTAACATTTTCTCTTTTGTAATTCAATGGTGATAAGATAAGATTTGTAAGTTGGTAAATTGTGTGTAATTTTGGTAGACACCACTGTTGAAATACCATAGATTAGTTGAAATTCTTATAAAAAAAAATAAACATCAATTAGAAAGAACCCTTTTTCTCGAAAGAAAATTGTGTGGAAGAAAGTTCTGCAAACACATAGTGAAAGTTTCCAAAGATCTTGTCTTTGGTTGGTTTGAAAGATTTGATGTTTTCCCCTCCACTATTAGACCCTTGAAACTAAAACATTTTTGGGGCAAAAGGGGAATACACTCCTTAGGGGTGTTTGTTACTCAGATTATATTGAAATTCCTTGGAAAACTTCATATGGAAAATTAAAATGTTATGTTTGGTTGCAACAAATGCAAATCTTTCCCCGGTAAAAAACTTGCCTGATTTTTGTTGCTATGTGTAAATTGTTGTATGGTTATGTTGTTAGAAAACCCAAAGTTTAGGTGGGATAATTTTTTGCATGGAAAAGTAAAAAGCAACTAAAATAATATTGACCAAATTAACCCTACTTTTTGTGTACTAATTTTGAATAAAAAAAGTAAAAGTGGGATTATGTTTGTAAAATAACTCATATTCCTACTACTATTTCACAATCAACCAAACATCAATTCATTAAACTTAATCAAATATTTCTGAGATAAATTTTGATCAACCAAACACATTTTTGTAACTTATCCGGTATAAAATATTTCTAATCACATTCTGGCAAAATTATTTTCACAGTAATTTTTTTTTCTCTTGTACCAAATGCCCCTTAATTCAAAAATTGAACGGTAAATTACAATGGTAGATCAATCCTTTCATTAGGGGACATAATGGACTTTTTTAGACACAATAAATGTCGGGGAAGGATCCGTTTACAATTTTTTTTGAATATTTTTTATAAATTACACTATCTTCTCCCGGGAGAAGATAGTGTAGTTTGTAAGAATTTATAAACAAAAAAGTTTGTAAATATAACCTGCCTATAAATGTCAGACAAAAAAGGTGTAATCGCCAAAAACTCTCCATTATGACAGCGCAGAGTAAGATGCATGTGCCCCAACCAAGAACTGACACGTGACCAAGTTTAGTCACTAAAAACTATCAAAGGACAACTAAAAGTTTAGTCACTTTGCCACCTCTACTCACTACACTAGACTCCCCTCTCCCTAATAAATACGTATATACAAGAACATGTTTTCTAAGTCTTGTACATCATAATCACTAAAACCCAAGATAACATAAGATTATTGGAGATAACTTTCTATTAGGAGAAACACTTCTCCGTAAAACAAAACTGTAAAAAAATAAAAATAAAAATACAACAATGCAAAAAAGACAACCGAAGAAAAGAAGTCGTACACACGACACACTCAAACACATCAGACAAACGACGTTGCGTTTAAACTTTGGAAATACAGAAGAATGAGAAGATGCGACGACTTGTTCTTCCACCATCGTGTTAGTGTTAGGGCTTACTGAGCTGCAGATTTACTTCAAATTATGCGTTTCTTCGATCGGTTTTTCATTATATCAAACGACGCCGGAGAATACCGCAATTCCTCTACCGTTTCCTTTCGTTGATCCGCGAAATCGAAAGATATTGGCGTGATCGCGCGACACGGTATCGCTCTAATTTCGTTTAGATTTCAGTTTTTAGGGTTTGGGAGGGGTATAACCATGATCTTTGATAATTTAGAAAAAAAAAAGATTTTGAGTGTGTTCTTGGACACCCAATTAGCCAGTAAGTGATTTTGATTTGTTTTTTGGGGGTGAAGATCAGTGCATGAAGAATGCTGTTTTTGTGTTAATGCTATTTATGTAGAGCTCACAATGGTAAATTAGTGTTTCACAGGTGCTTGTGTTGTTTACTGAGGTAGAAAGAAGAAGACTGAGTTTCTGAACAGCATGGTGAGTGTTGTTTTGTTGGGTGTTCATGTTTTGGTTCTGTGCCTGATTTTTATTAATTCTAACTTTGACTCACTTGATTTGGTGATGGTTGTGCTCTCCACACTCATTTACCGTTTTGTGGAACCAAAAATATAGAATTACCTTCTTGGAGCTTTCAAGCCAGCATGTAATGTCTTAATTACATTTAACGATGGAAAAAACCGTAAACAGGTGAGCCACATTATTATTTTTTTAATTTTAATTATGGGAAATAGTAGTATGTATCAAATTATGACAATTACATTCTGTAATGTTGCTAATTGGTTTTAAGTTTATCCTTGCAAGTGGCTTTATGCCGCATTATTCTAGTGATTTGTATATGCTCGTTTTGGTTGATATCCTCTTTGTGGTTTTTAGGTTCCGTTTAAAAAGGAGAATGGTCAAACAGTTACGGTCCCGCTTTTCCATAGTCAAGAAAATATTGCTGGGAAGGTATTTTATTTGTTAATGTTAATAACATTATATTATTGAGTGTATGTTAAACACATGGTGTTATTGTTTTTGCATTAACTTTTGATATCTTGTATTGTGAACCTGGCCGCATTTACTATTTTTCTGTTTGCTGCCATCTTTAGATCACAATAGAACCAATGCAAGGGAAGAAGATTGATCACAATGGCGTAAAAGTTGAGCTCCTTGGACAGATAGGTTTGTACTTGACTAATCTTTCTGACTCTTTAATGTGTTATGTGTCTCTAAAGTCCAAATAGAAAAAAACAAAAGGAATAAGAAGAATGATTTATTGTTTAAAACCTTTTCTTGTCTTGATACTGTGTGATGAACTGATTATGATAGCAAAGTTCTATTGTACTCTGTATCATTTTGGTGCACTTGTTAAAGGAATTTATCTTATCAACCATTATTCAAAGTGTATGATTCTTCGTTTCCTTAAAAGGAGTTTTTTTCATTGTATATGTGTTTGGCCCTTTGTATCATGACATGTATTAAATCCTATTCATTTATGATTATAACTCTTAGGCGTGTCACACAATCACATTTGCATGCAATAAAAATGTGATTTTCTCTCTGTAATTGACCTTCATAAGGGGTCTGGAATTGTATAAAAGTTAAGTCATGCATTGAGGATGTATATGCTACTTTGAGCTTTTTATTCATCATTTTCTTTTTAAATTGTTATTTAGGCTTCATATTCTAACTTGATTCTCTATCTTTTATATAATTGTCAGACAAGATGGCCTGCTGGATTGTTGCTTTACTGCTTAATTTATTTGAAAAGGATAAGGCATTAAATGACATACTTCTTTGGGATATGTCATTGAATTATTATACTTAAAGCTTTCAGTCCTAAAGCTGTAAAGTCAATCTTACAATTAATCATGAATTACATTTTATAAATAGCAGAAAGATGGATTACCCTAATTCTAGCCTTCCATTTCAGTTTTGTCGAAACAGTTTATAGAAAATGTTTTCTTTGGATTTGTGTTGCGAACTCGGCAAGTGCACCGATCGTTCCAAGTAATAAAGTGATAAATAAGATCGTCTCCAAGTCAATCTTACAATTAATCATGAATTACATTTTATAAATAGCAGAAAGATGGATTACCCTAATTCTAGCCTTCCATTTCAGTTTTGTCGAAACAGTTTATAGAAAATGTTTTCTTTGGATTTGTACCCATCTTTTTTTTTTCTCGAGAATCTGTAGCTGAAACTGATATGATCTTCCTGACATTGATGATTTTGTCCTATTCAAATTTGAGTACTTCAGTTTTAAGTTTCCAATGGTGTAACTCTTAAAATTTTCTTTGGTAATGACCAGCAAAGGATATAAAATTTCCATTGATAACTTGTATTAGACATATGCAGCTTTTATTCCACTACAGCTTTGGGAATAATTTTTGGTTTGACTGTTATCATTTTTTATTTTATTACTGATACAAAGTTCATCTCAAATTTTGTTTTACTGTGCAGAGATGTATTTTGACAGAGGAAATTTTTATGACTTTACTTCCCTTGGTAACTAAGTATTCTATCACTTTTATTCTTGAATGAAATTATTCTACATGGTGTTTAATACTACAATTAATTACTTATACCACTGGGAATTAATAGATTTTCATTTTGCTGTCTTTTGCAGTAAGAGAACTAGATGTACCTGGAGAAATCTACGAGAGGAAAACATACCCATTTGAATTTTCTACTGTCGAAATGCCATATGAGACATACAATGGGGTGAATGTGAGGCTTAGGTATGATATTCTTGAAGATCCATGGACTTCTCTGTTGAAGTGTTGTGCATGTTCTTTTTTGTTTATTGTCTTTCTGGAATATTTGCTTTGCCAATAATAGGATGGGAAGCTTGAATGACATCATCTGATGTTTTTATACATTTGTAATTTCCAGGTATGTCTTGAAAGTGACCATTAATCGTGGTTATGCAGGAAGCATAGTAGAATACCAGGATTTTGTGGTAGGTTCTTTATTGGTAAAATGGTGTTTGTGATTTATGGTCTGAGATATCAAGTTGAATGTTATTTTATTGAATTACTGCATTTCATGGATAATATTGTGTTGGATGTAGATGGAAAGTATATAACATATGAGTACACTATCCCCACACCTCCAAAAAAGTTTGTAAACATGTATATACGTTAGATACATTGATAAAGTTTTTGTGATCCTATTTCATCTACTTATATTTAATTTTTATTTTTATCACCATTCATCAGGTTCGCAACTATTCTCCACCTCCACCAATTAACAATAGCATCAAGGTGAGCTCCGTAACACGATAATCGAATTTTAATGCTGTCTGGCACAAATTCACTGCCATCATATTTGCTGTGATAGTGATTCATGCTCACTACTCATAAATAAAGTATCTGCAGGCTCATATAATTATTGCCTTGTCCTTTACCTCGCAATTTTGTTATTGGCTCCTTTTATTTCTTCATTATATTTAGCATAATATTATACCTTGTACAGATGGAAGTAGGAATTGAAGATTGTCTACACATCGAATTTGAATACAACAAAAGCAAGTATGTTGAATATTTTGGTTGACCATTTGACTGGAATTGCTTCTAATTTTTATGTCTTTTATCAAGTTATTTATCTTAACCCGGTACCAACCTGGAGTTTCTGTTTACAACTTGGAATATGAATTTTTTTATTGCTTTATCTTGTTTAGTTATATTGGCCTGTAAATTTATTATTTCAACTTATATGTCACGTGTTGATTGTAACCAAAAATCCTAGATAATTAGACAGGTATCTGCACCAAAGATATTTTTGTCAAAAACTAATAATGTAAAGGCCTTTTATGCTTTGGTTTGAAGGGAATATTTTTCTCATTTACTAATATATATTTTATACGGGAAAAAGCAAAAAAATTATGAATACTGATTAAGATTTTCAACTTTTCAGGTATCATCTGAAAGATGTCATTATTGGTAAGATATACTTTTTACTTGTCAGAATCAAGATAAAAAACATGGATCTTGAGATTAGGCGTCGAGAATCAACAGGATCAGGGACCAACACCCATGTTGAGACAGAAACATTGGCTAAATTTGAGTTGATGGATGGTGCTCCTGTCAGAGGTAGGTTAACCTTGAAATTGGATGAGTAAAATATAGCTTTTATAGTTTCTATTTACGTATTAATTTCAATAACATGCTAATAGTTTAGGGGACAGGAATCTCAGGTTCATTTAACGGTTATAATTTATTGGGAATTAATAATTAATCAATAAGTGTGATCCACTAAATTATAACCGTTAGATTCATAAAAATCAACGGTTTAGATTTGGTGTCAAAGGATCCTGCCCCATAGTTTAAATCTATCATTCTATGTTCGATATACTTTTTTTTTTTGTATTTACTGATCTATAAAATAATATTTCGGTTTGTAAGAAGTAATGAATATTCAATCCATCACTAAAACTGCTCTTTAGATAATGTCTTTAACGGTTTGTTGAAATAAAGATTGGGGTCTCATAGTAGACATTCATAATCTCCTTTTCACTATTTTACAGGAAAGGTGCAAATGTACTTTACTTGTTTTGCATTCAATAAAAGACCGTTATTGAAAAATGAGAGAACACAATAGCAAGAAAAAAGAGAGTAAGATAATTACTAGTGAAACTTTAAATAGCTGGTCCCAATCCTTGATAAAAGTGGAAGGTCGTCTTAGGTAAATGGTAGGTAACTAAAATTTTGCCAAATCATATATGACATCATTTTCATGACCAAATATAAATATAAGATCCATCACTGTAAAGTTCATAATTTGACGTAAATTGAAGAAGACCGTCAATTAAATATGTGAAAACCAAATAGCAATAAGAAAAATAAAATTAAGAAAGAATATGTAATACACTGCCTACATTCTCTTCCAATTATCAAAACCAATTTCTCGATGCAGAAGTTCTATACAACAGATGTTGATTTCACCTTCATAAAATACATTTCACCTTTTAATATATGTAATGAGTAGATCTCAACAATACATAACATCTATTGTTCATGGACAATGCATAGATTGAAATGAATTGCAATGAAAAGTACAGTCAACACTTTAAACTCATCAACATCTGATGAAGTAAAATACATTTTCATATCTGCCCATAAATACAATGGCTAATGCTTGATTGTTTTCACAGGTGAATCAATCCCCATCAGACTGTTCCTCAGTCCTTACGAGCTCACACCGACTCATCGTAACATTAATAACAAATTCAGTGTGAAGTACTTTTTAAATCTTGTGTTGGTTGATGAAGAGGACAGGCGGTATTTCAAGCAGCAGGAAATCACAATGTATAGGCTGCAAGAAACTTCGTGATTAATTGTCATACCAGGAATGAGTATTAGGTTTGTCAGTGGGAATGAAGAAGATTGAGATAAGAGCTCTTACATCTGGGAATTGGTCACGTGAAATTGTGTTTTCTAAGGGGTAAAATGGCCGGTATTCTAGCATGCTTGAAATTCTACCCTGGCAACTATGTGTATTGTCTGATCTCTCGTTTGTGTCTTGATTTTATAATATTTAGACATACCATTGAAGGAAGCATCTCTTATATGTGCTGGATTATTGATATCCATGAGAATGTGGTTACTGAATATATAACTTGAATATTAGGATTAATATTTTTAATACTCTGGTTTTTTGTAATCAGCATTGCTTTACCTCCTGAACATAATTATGTCCCTTTTCAATTATTTTGAACAGAAAGAATCAGATGTTGGACTCAGGTTTGTTTGTTTATGCATTGGCATCTTGGGTTTTCTTTTTTTTTTCATATTGGATTCATATCAGTGACTGTTAACATTTTGATACGCCATTGTTCCCATTAAATTACTGCAATTTTGGATGACCTAAGTTGATTAAGGTTAATATTAGGGACACATGATTTTTTGCTAATGTTCACTGAACCAGAAATTGATTTGGTGTACACAGAAACAATAATTCTGAATCAATGAATCATGATCTTTAACATAAATTTCAGTTTCTCTAAGTTGGATCAATTCTTGGATTATAATTGCTTATTAACCAATGTTTTGAGGTTGAGTTTTCTACAGTATGTGCTTGTATAGGAAGCAGAAACTCCTGTTCACACTTTTTGGCTCATAATTTGCTTGCGAGTTGAATTTTAATTTTAAGCTAAGTGCTGTCTTCATTTATGAGCTGACCGAATTTGGCACCTTTCTATATGGGCGACAAAACTTCCCTACATGTTACACATTTTGGTTGAGGTTATAAGTTCAAATTGTAGAAACTCAAAATATATTAAAACATTGGTAGAATTATTTTATACTTGTGTAAGTTATATTTTTAATTTTAATAGTTAATCTTATTTATATATAAGGGTTATGATATATAAATATTTAAGCTGTTACATACATGTAAATCAATTATTAATATTTCGTGTAAGACTTTTTATTCTTATACCACAATGAATATAGATAACTTATCTATATTTACTCAAAATGACATCGTTTTGAATTAAAAGATGAAAAAATTTATAATGATGAAGACTATTATAATCTTGAAATAAATTATAACTGAGAAGACTTTTACAAAAATTACGTTTTCTATTCAGCATTATCTTATCAGATTCCGTGGACGTGAGTTTGCCGACATTATCTCTTCCTCCGACAAAACTACCTAACTCAGTTTTCTATTATGAAAAGAGATAAAATATACAAAGAAGAAACTAACAAGGGAAAAAATAAACCACTTTTGCAATCGAATTTACTGGATTGTGATTACAAAAGTTTGCAACTGAGAAGACTTGATCTTATTATCACTAAACATTGGACTTTATAATTTCAAAATATGTAAATTAGAATGTTATTGTGCAGTTTGGACCTTTGATCCGTTTGATCACCAAAAAATATTTAAGAAAAGCGGAATGCTAATTTACTATTCTGCTGTGTCCAGATTGAGTGTGTATCAAGAGTCTGTCTTGTTTATTCACTGTATAGTCAGTCTTAAGAGGAAGAAGACGTTCATATTTTCTTTTTTGTCAATTTACAAATGAGGTGTCTCATTGCTTTGCTGCAAGCCCGCAACCATTATCTATATCATGAAATGGATACATTACAGTAATACACATTAATATTCTTAATATATACTCATATCTATGTGAAAATGGAAGAAAAAATATGCAAAGCATATAAACTGATTTGTTTGTGATCATAGTACAGTTGTTTGGTATAATAGTTCAATATAATTAATTAGCAAAATACATGTGATTAGATAATTAAGCATTTTGATTACCAAAAAAAAAAAAAAAAAGATAATTAAGCATGTAATTGTGAGTAAAAATAAGTAAATTCCTTAACAAAATTAGTTGGGATCACTTTTGAGCTAAAAAGTGTATTCAGTAAAAATTAAGGTATAAATGGGTGAAGAAAAAAATATCCAAAATATGAAAATGGAAGTAGAAATATTCCTAGAAAAATATTTCAGACTTTTGGGTAAAATTTGGTAATTAATGGAGTTGAATAGATAGATGAACCAATACCCACTTAACCTATGTTAAGTGGCTAGCAACTAAAGGAACCCATATTCCCTTCCCCAACCCGCGCGCAGCAGAGGAGAAGAAAAAGAAGAGAAGAGAGGAAGGAAGGGGAAAACCCTAAAGGAGGCAATCTTTGGTCGTTTTGAGTGATTCCAAACCCTAAACCACTCCAAATCTTCCCCTCTTTCACAATCCTAACTTGGTTCTTAGTGGGGAGTGTTGTGGTGTGAGATTTTCTTCTCCAAAGTTTCGACCCATGTGGAGAAATTGAGAGATTTGTTGGCTTCTACCTCCATGGAAGCTTGAGGAATAACCTATTCTTGGTTGTGTAACCATTGGTGGTAAGATTCTACTCCTTGAACTCTATTTTCATTAAAAATGCATGATTGGGGGAGATGATGAATAATGTTTAGGGTTTGTGATTGTGTGAATGAATTGGCTATGTTCTAGGAAGATTGAGGCCTAGTATATGTTGAGAAAAATGCTAGGAATGACGTTTAATCGGTAAAAATGAGCTTAGTTAGTCATATGATTTTGTTTTGAAAATTACAAGATTATGCACTTGACTATGGTTTGATGTGATTGATTGTTGATTATGTCCATGTAATGTTTAGGATTGAGGTATTTGGACCAACCGTGAGTGATCGACCATTGGGACAAGCCATGGAACTTGATTAGCTCAAATTTGGGATAGAGTGTTGTGAAGGTTGGTGAAAAACAAAGGTTGAATTGGAAGCTTTGAGGTAAGCCTTCGGACCTTGGGTGTAATTCCCTTTATTGTTCCACCAAGCCCTGAACGGGTAACGGTTGTGTTGATGTATATAAATGCAATGAAATAGTGTAATGTGCATGCTTTGGTGTGACATAGGATGGTGTTTCCCTATGTTGGTATGTTGCATGACGATGCGTAAATCATACTTGGTAGTTTAGCTGGCCAGTAGGACTATTTGCATCTGAGTATCCTTAGGACAGCTCGAGAGCTCGATGGATTTCTCCTGGAGATGTTGTGTACACTTGCATGGATATGTATTTACTGCATTATTATTGTTATTGCTATTACACTGTTATTGAACTATGGGGTGGAGAGATGCTCCAAGGACCCCTGGATTACTGGATATATTCGTATATCTCACCCCGTGTTGTGGGGACCCCCTTTCAGGCAAGGATGCTGCAGGAGCCGCTGATGGCAAGTGGCCATATTTGAAGTAGTTGATACATGAAGAGTTGCATCATTGAGATTAAGCATGTCATTTTGTAATTCCTATGTATAGGATTGCTCATTGAAAGTCAATTGTCATATGCATGTTATGTTTTAATTGGATGGACTTAGCCTATGCTCATCCCCTTTGGTATCTCTTTTGTTGATGGGAGCCAAGGAGTTGATCATAGTGTTTTGTAGCTAAGTCCCATGCTTTGTAATTGAAACTTGTAAACATGATGTAATGATATGATGGAAAGACATGGAAACCATTTGATGCATATGTATAGATTATATTCATGTATTAAGGTCTTGGCATGTTGATTAGGTGTTGAGAAAAGGGGTTGGATGCATTCCCCATGAACTGAGAAAGAAAAGAGAGAGTGCTGAAATTTTCCTGTCAGCGCGCTAAAGCGCCCAGGAGCGCGCTTTAACGCCTTGCTGCCCCTGTGAGAGCAAATACTTGCTGCCTCCGCGGGCTTCAGCGCCCAAAATGGGGGCTTAAGCACTCGGCTAGCGCGCTTTAGCGCCCGGACGCGCACTTTAGCGCCCAGAGCTGCTAAAAAATGGGTTTCTCTCTGCCAGTGGGCGCTTAAGCGCCCGATAGCGCGTGTGTGGTTTTAAATGGTCATAACTTGAGCTGCAGAGCTCCAATTGAGGCGCGGTTTGAAACCATGCGTTGCTAAAACAGAGAGGAAGACATTTAACCACCTTTGGTTTAATGAAATGAGAGTATGGTATTAAGCTTAAATTATTTTATTCCGCAATGTAATATGGTTATGGTCACGCAATTGGGTAATTTAAATTCGGCTTGGTTTTAAAGAAAAATTTAACCGAATTTTAATTGAACCAATGTGATTGTAACTGCGCTTAATATCATAAATCGATGTTAACAAACCGGTTCTAGAACGGGGTGTTACACTTGGTGCAATTTACAAGACACCAGAAGAAAAACTAGTGCATTAAATCAACAAACTGCAAGAACTGACATGCAGTAAATTCAGTTACATCAAACAGAAATTGAAACACACCGCTGTTTACAGAAATGTTGTTGTCAGCATCAAGAAGGTACTACCTAGCTAGGGGAACAAGTTCAGAAGTCACAGTGACCAACTCAATTGGATCTTTGTTTTCAGTGTCACGACCTGTATTTTTTCGAGCTGATTCTATGGCCAGACACTCCTTTAGCTCGGTCACCACATCACTCATGTTTGGCCTTTCAGCAGGATTAGTGGACACACAAGCAATTCCTGTTTCAACAGCTTTCCAGGCAGAGCTAGAGTCAAAATCTTCTTGTAATCTTGAGTCAACAATATGTTTTATATCTCCTTTAGAAACCATGGAGCTAACCCACAGACTTATGTGAGTCTTCTCATTCTCATTCATTTTTATTATAGCTGGTTCACTTGTGATTATCTCCAATAGAACAACTCCAAAGCTGTAAACATCACTTTTTTCTGTCAACCTGTTTGATATGCCATACCTTCAAGGAAGATTATGCAGTTTAGTTCCAAGAAAGTGATGCATAACCATGTATTATAATTTGAAGCACTTACTCAGGATCCAGATAACCCGGAGTTCCAGCAACAACAGTGGACATATGTGTGCCCCCATCAGTGGGAAAGCTTTTGGATAGTCCAAAATCAGCCAATTTTGCACGGAAATTTTCATTTAATAAAATGTTTGTACTTTTCACATCTCTGTGGATTATAGGTGGTGTGCAACCGTTATGTAAATATTCCAGTCCTGATATCAAATTCTTAACATTAATAGATGGGAAGAATCAAAAGATTGAAGGAGAAATTTACATATTTAGTTCCCTTTCTAACCTTGGGCTGCATCCACTGCTATTCTGAGTCTGTCTTCCCATGTCAAGAACTTTGGCCTGCTATTTTTTCCTGTATAATCAAGAAAACCACGTGACCAAAACTCACATGGGGAAAGGAAGTTAAACAAGACTTAATAGAGTGGGATATAGATTGACGGATGGTGTATTTTAGGACGGAATAGAGAAAAACTATTAGTAGGGTGGAGGGTTAGACCTGTTGATATTCTTATGTTTCAGATTGTCCTTTTTTAGTCCTTTTCCTCTTCATTTCCCCCTCCTTTTTTTCCCTTTTCCATATATATCTTCTGCTTCTTTTTATTCTTTTTTTTAACTACTCGTCTATCATTGGGTTCATCTACCACCGACTCCAATTAACTTGGGTTAAAGGTGCTGTTGATGTTGATATTGATTTTGATAACCAAATCAATATTTAGTACTTTTTAAGGCTTTTGGGGTAAGTTGATTGAATCTAATTGAAAATAATAAATAATGATAACAATAAGGTTGTGAACATACATACCTGAAAGAAGTTCATACAGGTTTCCATATGGCATATATTCATAGATGAGCCCTATATTGGTTTCTTCATTGCAATACCCAATAAGAGAAGTCAGATTTCTATGATGAACTCTCATCAGAAGTTTAACCTGCAATTCAAAAGCCACTTTCATGTCATAACAAACACAATTTTGGTTGAGCTAAGACAGAAACTTTTGTGCAGGTAATGGCCAATTGCCTCGGATACAAATTGTTGATATCCTTGTACTGCTGATGGGGAAAGGATTTTGACAGCTACTTCAGTGTCATCAATAAATCCATGATAAACTGTTCCAAATCCACCTCTACCAAGAACTCTTTCAAAGTTGTTGGTGAACTTAACAAGATCATTGAATGTATATTGTCTTTGCTTCGATTCCAATTGTGTTCCATTTGGAGTATTAGGCTCTACATGAATATTCACAGCAGCTAATTTGGTTAAAAAGATTTTAGTTGTCTAAAAATTATAATGAAATGAGAATGTGTGTATTTAACCAAAAGAGAATTGTAAATGGTAGTTAGCAACATCTTTACCTAGTGGTCTTCTCTTTTTAAGGCTACAAATGATAGCTGCTGCTGCAATTACAAGCACCAAAATCCCAGCTACTGATGCTACTGCAGGAATAACTATACTATTTTTGTTCTTCTTCTTCTTCTTATCATCTGTCTGTGGATTGCATGAAGCTGAGTCACATAGATTTGGATTTTTCCCCACGCTAGCATCATTCAGACAAGCATAAAGTCAGAGCAATTATTGCATTTTAACATCACATTTTCTTTTCTAGCTATTAATACCTTTTGCTGATAACTTGTTTTCAAGTTTCTAAAAGAATAATTTTGGAAAGAAAAGAAACAGTGAAGAAAAGGAAATTGCATTATTCCTATTGTGAATTTGAGTTCCATGCTGCATGCATATAAGCCATGTAGCACCGATACCGATACGGGATATGTGATACTACACGACTCTCCGACACTCTCCGACACATTAATTCTAAACAATGTTAGATTTCGACACGTTAGGACACGTTTTGATATTAAATAATATTTTTAATTTATATAGTGTATATTATATTTAATATTCAATAATTTAACAAAAAATGAAGTTAAACTTATAATACCCATCAATTTTGCAAAGAAACATAAGATATGTCAAATATTTATATTAAACTCAAAAAAATGGTAATCGAAATCAAACGAATCTAATAGTTGGAACTAAAAACGCAACGCAAAATTTGAATTATTTTTTGAGTTCCTACAACGCGTGTTGGAGTGTCGGAGAGTGTTGGGAAGTGTCGAACACGTCACGTCAGGGTTTTTGAAGTGTCGGTGCTCCATAGCATATAAGTAGATAAGAAAAAAATTAACACTATAATTAACAGTTGTCGATATATATAATAGTATTGTTGAGGTATATAAAACCATTAATGTAGCCTCACCCAATAGCTTAAGCTTTTGGGTTGAATTGGTTCTTTACATGGTATCAAAGCCTCGGTGTACCGGGTTCGATCCTCGCCGTCCCCCACTTTCTTTCAAGTGGAATTTCTTTGTCCCCACAGGTAGGTGGGCCTGTGCATTGTCCACCCTTCAAACCCAGTGGGCTCTCGTGTGAGGGGGCGTGCTGAGATATATAAAACCATTAATGTAGCCTCACCCAATAGCTTAAGCTTTTGGGTTGAATTGGTTCTTTACAAGTATGATAAAAAAATTAAGTTACAATCATCTAGAATATTAAATGTATTGTGGATTCAGAGCTTTTTGATGAGGCATACCTCAATGACAGTGAACCTGTATTTGATCTGTGAAGGAGTCCACTGGGAACAAAACCTGTAAGGTTGTTATTCTCCAAGTTTCTGCAAAAAAAGGGACAAATATGACACCCTCTTCTCTTTTGGAACCAAGGAAATTACATTGACGCAGAGATATGGGGTAAACTTACAAGACTTTTAGTGACTGCATTTGTGTCAGAAATTCAGGCACTGGCCCGCTTAAGCTATTGTTTGATAAATTCCTGAAAGGAGCAATTCAAATGCAGTATTACAATTCGGATTCTCCAAGAGTAGGAAATAAAACAATTGAATGGATATGGTTCCATCATTTATTAAGCTAATGTGATGATGAGGAACTCACAAGTACTGTAACATGGTGAGCTTGGAAATGGAAGATGCTATCTGCCCGGTGAGTCCACTTGAAGACAAATTCCTGGTTGCATTCCCAAATATATTATCAGTTTATGGTTAAAGTTTATGAATTTATTCATTATTTATTTTATGAATGGTAAGCTTACAAGGATGTGATTCTTGGGGGGTTATCTCCATCAAAAGTACAGTTTAGACCTTCCCACATGTACCCTACAGGAGAGCATGGATCTCCTTGCCAATTTCTAGCCACCCCATAAGAGTTCTTGATGTTTGTGATAGCATCAACTAGTATTTGATATTCAAAAATAGTTCGAAAAGAATTTCAAGCCAATATGTACATAGTTTAAACCACAAATGACACTAACAAGCAGCATGCATTCAGATAAAGAGATTACCATCATCTTGTTTAGTTTCTGATTGTGAGAAATCTTTTACTGTATAAATCTCAAGGGCATTGATGATGGGTGGAAGAGTAGAAGTCTCTGTCTGAAAAAGAGAAAAGTTATACCTTGTGGCTCCAGGCAAAGCTGATACAAATATGGTATTTGTGGTCTGGTATGCAGGTACCACAGGTCCATAAAAAAACTTGCCATTCATGGTGATATTGAATGCTCTAGTTTCATTTTCTGCCAGATTTTCAACCTCATTAAAGTGCATGTAAATGTAGTACTGGTCATTCACATTATTCGGATCCCAATAGAACTTAAGAGGAGCACTGGCATTAGCTGGAGTAATGGCAGTGCTCATGACAACTGCTGGTGGTTCATAATGATTCTGAGATAGTTCATCAGGGCTCGGAGGGTAGCTTAATGGTTTAAACTCCGAAGGTGTAAAAGGTTTCCAGATGCGGTCATAAACATCATCTTTGTACCTGCATACCACAACTTTCTTTTATCAGTGTTTGATATATTTAGATGAATACACGTCAATGGTTTTATATTAAATATCTAACAAGTCTCTTCATGTAAGAACTCTTTGAACTTAAAGCGTGAACAACATATAAAATTAGGATGAAAACAATAAGGATTGAACTTTATACCACTCGGTCAAAGAAGCTCTAATACCATTTCAGGAACCAACTCTCTCAAATACTTAACTGCTAGTTTTATATGGAATTGGCACATAATGTAAATGATCTAGTCAGACACAATACAATGGACTCACCTGTATTCCAAGTCGGTGGTGGAACCTAAATTCAATCTTAGGAAGCGTTCCAATGATGCAGGTGAGTTAGTGTCATAAGTATCATTTTCCAAAGTCCTCAATTCTATAGCTGAAATGAATGGTGTTCCATTGCCTGTGTTAACCAGACACACATGAATATAATCTAGTGGTGGAGAGTAAATGATCTCCCTCCAATAGTAGAGTGATGCATTGGGGAATGTCACTGTGTTCCACAAATTAGCTCCTAGATGAAGACTAAATTTTGGGACCTGATTCAGACCATCATAGTTTCCATAATAGAAACTACCTCGGATTAAATATTTAGTACCACTGGTTACATTTATTCTGTAACAGTTTCTCACCCCACTAGGAAAGCTCCTCACATAATCTAGCTGCCGATAAAGAGTACCCTGCAATGCTAGTTTTACTCTCTTACTTACACCACTATCAATGAATTTAGCATCTGAAATGTAATGTATGCCTGTGTTCTTCGCAGTATAGCTTGAATCTTCAGGTAGCCCGCAATCTATGCTAATGAATCCTGAGAGATAGAAGCAAAGAAAACATCATCAGCTATATTCTTTTTGAATACATAATTATGTAACTTTAAGCAACTCTTCAAAGCTATGATAACCAAACCTGATTGATCCTGAGCTTGAACCAGAACCACAATAGCAAGGACCACAAGCAATACAAAAGGAAAATGCAGTAACATTCCCATCATTGTTTGCTGTATCATATTTTGCTTAGGATGAAAACTATAGGTGCTATAATTATTTATACTGCTAAAGTTGCATTAAACATAATTTAACCTATATTTGTCATCATATTTACGCGGTGGTACGGCGTACTATACAGAACACAGTTGGTCAGTCAAAAGTAAACCGCGTTACAAAGGAAAGTAGAATTGGATGCTTTCCACGAAAAACAACTGGAGTGATTTGGGTGATGGAGTACTACCATATGATTTTCAAAGAACTAGCTTGTAACATCCCGGGCGACTGACGAGAATGAGGTGATTGTCAATGCGAAAAGGAACAGAATGAAGTGTAAAGAACCTTGGGATATACCACCTCAAAAGCTAGCTCAAAAGGGTGGGAGTGCCCAAGGTCTTATAAAGGCACATTGGTTGTTCATCCGATCAATCTGGGACTTTATAAAGCCTTGGGCACTCCCACCACCTTTGAGCTAGCTTTTGAGGTGGTGTATCCCAACGTTCTTTAAATGAATCGAGATCCGAAGGAATTTCTTGGTATCAGAGCCTCGCCGTCCCCCCACTTTCTCTCGTGGAATTTCTTGGTACAGGTAGGCTGATCCTGTTGCATTATCCACTCTTCAAACCCAAAGAGCTCTCGTGTGATGGGGCGTGTTAAATATGTAGTCTCACATTGGTCGGATGAACAACTAACGTGTCCTTTATATGGCCTTGGACACTCCCACCCTTTGAACTAACTTCTGGGATGGTGTATCCCAAGATTCTTTAAATGAATCGAGATCCGAAGGAGAGATTAAAAAGACTGTGCAGTATGAGCAATCCCGGGATAAGTAAACTTCTCGGTAAGTTTTTCAGAAAATACGCTAGTGAGGATAAAGAGTACGGGGATATTGAAAGCGGCCAGCTTGTATTCTTAATTATCATTCTGAGGAGGCAATCAAATTAGTACGGAAAATGAACCAGAATTGACGCCAACTTGGTCTTTCACTTTTAAACAGCGACAAGATTCTTATGTTTATTTCTGTTTGTTGCCTAGAAAATAGAAGATTTTATTTACACATATAGGACAAATACTGCAGTATCGCGTTTTTTTTTCCTACTTCTTTCTTTTTTTTTGATTTCATATTTTCTTCCAAATATATGTCAGATATTAGCGACATCAATGTTGTTCTTTGCATAAGTCTTTCTGCTTTGCATGTGCAATTTTCAAACAAAATTATAGAAAGTGAAGAAAACAAGCGTGGAATAGTTGAATATGTCCTAAACGTGAGATGCATGTCCACGGGCCGTGGACCACGGGTTTAAATTCTTAGTCACTGCAAATTTGGTCGTTGAATATGTGCTTGTATAGGAAGCAGAAACTCCTGTTCACACTTTTTGGCTCATAATTTGCTTGCGAGTTGAATTTTAATTTTAAGCAAAGTGCTGTCTTCATTTATGAGCTGACCGAATTTGGCACCTTTCTATATGGGTGACAAAACTTCCCTACATGTTACACATTTTGGTTGAGGTTATAAGTTCAAATTGTAGAAACTCAAAATATATTAAAACATTGGTAGAATTATTTTATACTCGTGTAAGTTATATTTTTAATTTTGATAGTTAATCTTATTTATATCTAAGGGTTATGATATATAAATATTTAAGCTGTTACATACATGTAAATCAATTATTAATATTTCGTGTAAGATTTTTTATTCTTATACCACAATGAATGTAGACAACTTATCTACATTTATTCAAAACGATATCGTTTTGGATTAAAAGATGAAAAAATTATAATGATAAAGACTATTATAATCTTGAAATAAATTATAACTGAGAAGACTTTTACAAAATGTCCTGCCGACGTTTTCTATTCAGCATTATCTTATCAGATTCCGTGGATGTGAGTTTGCCGACATTATCTCTTCCTCCGGCAAAACTACCTAAGTCAGTTTTCTATTATGAAAAGAGATAAAATATACAAAGAAGAAACTAAAAAGGGGAAGAATAAACCACTTTTGCAATCGAATTTACTGGATTGTGATTACAAAAGTTTGCAACCGAGAAGACTTGATCTTATTATCACTAAACATTGGACTTTATAATTTCAAAATATGTAAATTAGAATGTTATTGTGCAGTTTGGACCTTTGATCCGTTTGATCACCAAAAAATATTTAAGAAAAGCGGAATGCTAATTTACTATTCTGCTGTGTCCAGATTGAGTGTGTATGAAGAGTCTGTCTTGTTTATTCACTGTATAGTCAGTCTTAAGAGGAAGACGTTCATATTTTCTTTTTTGTCAATTTACAAATGAGGTGTCTCATTGCTTTGCTGCAAGCCCGCAACCATTATCTATATCATGAAATGGATACATTACATTAATACACATTAATATTCTTAATATATACTCATATCTATGTGAAAATGGAAGAACAAGATGCAAAGCATATAAACTGATTTGTTTGTGATCATAGTACAGTTGCTTGGTGCAATTTACAAGACACCAGAAGAAAAACTAGTGCATTAAATCAACAAACTGCAAGAACTGACATGCAGTAAATTGAGTTACATCAAACAGAAATTGAAACACACCAGAGTTTACAGAAATATTGTTGTTAGCATCAAGCATGTACTACCTAGCTAGGGGACCAAGTTCAGTAGTCATAGTGACCAAATCAATTGAATCTTTGTTTTCAATGTCACGACCAGTATTTTTTCGAGCTGATTCTGTGGCCAAACACTCCTTTAGCTCGGTCACCACATCACTCATGTTTGGCCTTTTAGCAGGATTAGTGGACACACAAGCTATTCCTATTTCAACAGCTTTCCAGGCAGAGCTAATGTCAAAATCTTCTTGTAATCTTGAGTCAACAATATGTTTTATATCACCTTTAGAAACCATGGAGCTAACCCACAGACTTATGTGAGTCTTCTCATTCTCATTCATTTTTATTATAGCTGGTTCACTTGTGATTATCTCCAATAGAACAACTCCAAAGCTGTAAACATCACTTTTTTCTGTCAACCTGTTTGATATGCCATACCTTCAAGGAAGATTATGCAGTTTAGTTCCAAGAAAGTTATGCATAACCATATATTATAATTTGAAGCACTTACTCAGGATCCAGATAACCCGGAGTTCCAGCAACAACAGTGGACATATGTGTGCCCCCATCAGTGGGAAAGCTTTTGGATAGTCCAAAATCAGCCAATTTTGCATGGAAATTTTCATTTAATAAAATGTTTGTACTTTTCACATCTCTGTGGATTATAGGTGGTGTACAACCGTTATGTAAATATTCCAGTCCTGATATCAAATTCTTAACATTAATATATGGGAAGAATCAAAAGATTGAAGGAGAAATTTACATATTTAGTTCCCTTTCTAACCTTGGGCTGAATCCACTGCTATTCTGAGTCTGTCTTCCCATGTTAAGAACTTTGGCCTGCTATTTTTTCCTGTATAATCAAGAAAACCACGTGATCGAAACTCACCTGGGGAAAGGAAGTTAAACAAGACTTAATGAAGTAGGATATAGATTGGCGGACGGTGTGTTTTAGGACGGCGTAGAGAAAAACTATTAGTAGGGTGGAGGGTTAGACCTGTTGATATTCTTATGTTTCAGATTGTCCTTTTTTAGTCTTTTTCCTCTTCATTCCCCTCTCCTTTTGTTCCCTTTTCCATATATATCTTCTTCTTCTTTTTTTAACTACTCGTCTATCATTTGGTTCATCTACCACCGACTCCAATTAACTTGGGTTAAAGGTGCTGTTGATGTTGATGTTAATGTTGATAATCAAATCAGTATTTTAGTGCATTTTAAGGCTTTTGGGGTAAGTTGATTGAATCTCAATGAAAATAATAAATAATGATAACAATAATGTTGTGAACATACATACCTGAGAGAAGTTCATACAAGTTTCCATTTGGCATATATTCATAGATGAGCCCTATATTGGTTTCTTCATTGCAATACCCAATAAGAGAGGTCAGATTTCTGTGATGAACTCTCATTAGAAGTTTAACCTGCAATTCAAAGGCCACTTTTATGTCATAACAACCACAATTTTGGTTGAGCTAAGACAGAAACTTTTGTGCAGGTCGTAAAGAACCAATTCAACCCAAAAGTTTAAGCTGTTGGGTGAAAAAAATTCCACTTGAAAGAAAGTGGGGGGCCTCGACAGATTTGATACCATGTAAAGAACCAATTGTTGGGTGATTACATTAATGATTTTATATATCTCAACACAGGTAATGGACACTTGCCTCGGATACAAATTGTTGATATCCTCGTACTGCTGATGGGGAAAGGATCTTGACAGCTACTTCAGTGTCATCAATAAAGCCATGATAAACTGTTCCAAATCCACCTCTTCCAAGAACTCTTTCAAAGTTGTTGGTGATCTTAACAAGATCATTGAATGTATATTGTCTTTTCTTGGATTCCAATTGTGACCCATTTGGAGTATTGGGCTCAACATGAATATTCACAGCAGCTAATTTGGTGGAAAAAAAATTTAGTTGTTTAAAAATTATAATGAAATCAGAATATGAGTTTATTTAACCAAAAAAAAATAAAAATTGTAAATGGTTGTTAGCAACAGCTTTACCTCGTGGTTTTCTCTTTTTAAGGCCACAAATGATAGCTGCTGCTGCAATTACTATAAGCACCAAAATCCCAGCAACTGATGCTACTACAGGAATAACTATATTATTTTTCTTCTTCTTCTTTTTATCATCTGTTTGTTGATTGCATGAAGCAGAGTCACATAGATTTGGATTTTGCCCCACGCTAGCACCATTCAGACGAGAATAAAGTCAGATCAATAATTGCATTTTACCATCACATTTTCTTTTCCAGCTATTAATAGCTTTTGCTGAAAAATCTTGATTTCAAGTTTCTAAGAAAATAATTTTTGAAAGAAAAGAAACAGTGAAGAAAATTGCATTATTCCTAATATGAATTTGAGTTCCATGCTGCATGCATAAAAGATAAGGAAAAAAAATGTAACACTATAACTAGCAGTTGTCACTATATATAATGGTATGTATGATAAAGAAATTAAGTTTCAATCATCTTGAATATTAGATGTATTGTTGATTCATAGCTGACCTATGAAGCACCGACACTTCAAACTCCCTGACGTCTATGAAGTACCGACACTTCAAAAACCCTGACGTGTCGTGTCCGACACTCTCCGACTCCCCGACACTCCCCGACACTCCAACAAGCGTTATAGAAACTCAAAAAAAAAAGTTCAAAGGTTGCGTTGCGTTGAGTTTTTAGTTCCAACTATTAGATTCGTTGGATTACGATTATCATTTTATTGAGTTTAATATAAATATTTAGGATATCTTATATTTCTTTGTAAAATTGATGAATATTATAAGTTTAGTTTCATTTTTTGTTAAATTATTGAATATTAAATATAATATATACTACATAAATTAAAAATATTATTTAATATCAAAACGTGTTCCAACGTATCGAAATCTAACTTTTTTAGAATTAACATGTCGAAGTGTCGTGTCGTATCGTGTCACGTGTCCTGTGTTGGTATCAGTGTTACATAGCCTGACGTGTTGTGTCCGACACTTCCCGACACTCTAATACTCATTGCAAAGACTAAAAAAATGTTCAAAGGTTACGTTTCGTTGCATTTCGAGTTCCAACTATTAGATTTGTTGGATTACGATTACTATTTTATTAAGTTTAATATAAACATTTGGGATATCTTATGTTTCTTTGCAAAATTGATGGGTATTATAAGTTTAGCTTTAGTTTTTTATTAAATTATTGAATATTAAATATAATATACACTACGTAAATTAAAAATATTATATAATATCAAGATGTGTCGAAATTTAATATTTTTTAGAATTAACGTATCGGAGTGGTGTGTCGTGTCGTATCCCATGTCCCGTGTCGGTGCAACATAGATTATGAGGCATACCTCAATGATAGTGAACCTTTATTTGATCTGTCAAGGAGTCCAGTTGGAACAAAACCTGTAAGGTTGTTATTCTCCAAGTTTCTGAAAAAAACCAGGACAAATATGACACCCTTTTTTCTTTTGTAACCAAGGAAATTACATTGGGGTAAACTTACAAGACTTTTAGTATCTGCAGTTGTGTCAGAAAATCAGGCACTGGCCCGCTTAAGCTATTGTTTGATAAATCCCTGAAAGGAGCAATTCAAATGCAGCATTACAATTCTGAATCTCTAAGAGTAGGAAATAAAAAAAAAATGAATGGATTTGGTTCCATCATTTATTAACCTAATGACATGATGAGGAACTCACAAGTACTGTAACATAGTGAGCTTGGAAATGGAAGATGCTATCTGCCCGGTCAGTCCATTTGAAGACAAATTCCTATTTGCATTCCCAAATATATTATCAGTTGATGGTTAAAGTTTATGAATTTATTCATTATTTGTTTTATGAATGGTAAACTTACAAGGATGTGATTCTTGGAGGGTTATTGCCATCAAAACTACAGTTTAGACCTTCCCACATGTACCCTACAGGAGTGCATGGATCTCCTTGCCAATCTCTGGCCACCCCATAAGTATTCTTGATGTTTGTGATAGCATCAACTAGTATTTGATATTCAAAAATAGTTCAGAAGAATTTCATGCCAATTTGTACACAGTTTAAACCACAAATGACACTAACAAGCAGCATGTGTTCAGATAAAGAGATTACCATCATCTTGTTCAGTTTCTGGTTGTGAGAAATCTTTTACTATATAAATCTCAAGGGCATTGATGATGGGTGGAAGAGTAGAAGTCTCTGTCTGAAAAAGAGAAAATTCATACCTAGTGGCTCCAGTCAAAGCTGATATACTATATATGGTATTTGTTGTCTGGTATGCAGGTACCACAGGTCCATAAAAAAACTTGCCATTCATGGTGATATTGAATGCTCTAGTTTCATTTGATGCCAGCTTTTCAAGCTCATTAAAGTGCATGTAGATGTAGTATTGGTCATTTACAATATCCGGATCCCAATAGAACTTAAGAGGAGCACTGGCATTATCTGGAGCAATGGCAGTGCTCATGACAATTGTTGGTGGTGCAAAATCATTCTGAGATAGTTCCTTAGGGCTCAGTGAGGTGCTTAATAGTGTAGTCTTTTGGAATGTAAAAGGTGCCCAGATGCGATCATAAACATCATCTTTGTACCTGTATACCACAATTTTCTTTTTTATCAGTATTTGATATATTTAGGTGAATACATGTGAATGATTTTATATTATATCTCTAACAGGTCTCTTCCATGTAACAGCTCTTTAAAATTTGAAACGTGGACAATATACAAATTAGGATGAAAACTGTTGAGATATATAAAATCATTAACATAGCCTCACCTAACAGTTTAAGCTTTTGGGTTGAAGTTGTTCTTTACATGGTATCAGAGCCTCGTATCCCGGGTTCGATCCTTGCCGCCCTCCACTTTTTTTCAAGTGGAATCAAGCCCAGTGGGCTCTTGTGTGAGGGGGCATGTTGAGATATATCAAACCATTAATATAGCCTCACCAAACAGCTTAACCTTTTGGGTTGAAGTGGTTCTTTACAAGAACAATAAGGATCGGATTTTAGACCACTTGGTCAAAAATGCTCTAATACCATGTCAGGAACAACTCTCTCAAATACTTAAAACTGATAGTTTTATATGAAGTTGGCACGTAATGTAAATGATCTAGTCAGACACAATACAATAGACTCACCTGTATTCCAAGTCGGTCATGGAACCTAAATTCAATCTTAGGAAGCGTTCCAATGATTCAGCTGAGTTAGTATCATAAGTATCATTTTTCAAAGTCCTCAATTCTATAGCAGAAATGAATGGTGTCCCATTGCCTGTGTTAACCAGACACACATGAATATAATCTAGTGGTGGAGAGTAAATGATCTCCCTGATTGAGGAGAGTGATGTATTGGGGAATGTCACTGTGTCCCAAAAATTAGCTCCTAGATGAAGACTAAATTCTGGGATCTGATTCAGATCATCATAGTTTCCATAATAGAAACTACCTCGGATTAAATATTTAGTACCACTGGTTACATTTATTCTGTAATAGGGTGGGAGTGCCCAAGGCCTTATAAACTTCATATTAGTTGCACATACAACCAATGTGGGACTATATATCTCAACACGCCCCCTCACACGAGAGCCCACTGGGCTTGAAGGGTGAACAACATACAAGCCCACCTACATGTGGAAATTCCACTACAAAGAAAGTGGGAGGCGGGGAGATTTCGAACGCTCTGATACCATGTCAAAGAACCTTGGGATACACCACCCAAAAGCTAGCTCAAAGGGTGGGAGTGCCCAAGGCCTTATAAACTCCACATTAGTTGCACATACAACCACAATGTGAGACTTTATATCTCAACAATTATAATAAAATCAGAATATGTGTGTATTTAACCAAAAAAAAGATGGTACATGGTTGTTAGCAACAGCTTTACCTCGTGGTTTTCTCTTTTTAAGGCCACAAATGATAGCTGCTGCTGCAATTACTATAAGCACCAAAATCCCAGCAACTGATGCTACTAAAGGAATAACTATATTGTTTTTCTTCTTCTTCTTTTTATCATCTGTCTGTTGATTGCATGAAGCAGAGTCACATAGATTTGGATTTTGCCCCACGCTAGCAACATTCAGACGAGAATAAAGTCAGATCAATAATTGCATTTTACCATCACATTTTCATTTCCAGCTATTAATAGCTTTTGCTGATAATTCTTGTTTTCAAGTTTCTAAGAAAATAATTTTTGAAAGAAAAGAAACAGTGAAGAAAATTTCATTATTACTAATATGAATTTGAGTTCCATGCTGCATGCATAAAAGATAAGGGGAAAAAATGTAACACTATAACTAGCAGTTGTCACTATATATAATTGTATGTATGATAAAGAAATTAAGTTTCAATCATCTTAAATATTAGATGTATTGTGGATTCATAGGTTTATTATGACCTATGAAGCACCGACACTTCAAACTCCCTGACGTGTCGTGTCCGACATTTCCCGATACTCAGACACTTCCCGACACTCTAATACTCATTGCAAAGACTCAAAAAAGGTTCAAAGATTACGTTGCGTTGCATTTCGAGTTCCAACTATTAGATTTGTTGGATTACGATTACTATTTTATTAAGTTTATATAAACATTTGGGATATCTTATGTTTCTTTGCAAAATTGATGGGTATTATAAGTTTGAATAAGGATATTCTAACTACCAAAAACTCTCACTACTAACTTACTACCTATCACATCATCATTGGATCAAAGAGAGAGAATGTTAAAAAGTTTTTGAAGAGAGAGAAAATGTTAATCTAATGGTGATTAGATAGGTAGTAAGTTGGTAGTGGAAAATTTTGATAGTTAGAATATCCCTTCTCTATAAGTTTAGCTTTAGTTTTTTGTTAAATTATTGAATATTAAATATAATATATATTACATAAATTAAAAATATTATATAATATCAAAACGTGTCCTAACGTGTCGGAATTTATCGGAGTGTCGTGTCGTGTCGTGTCCCGTGTCGGTGCAACATAGATTATGACGCATACCTCAATGATAGTGAACCTTTATTTGATCTGTCAAGGAGTCCAGTTGGAACAAAACCTGTAAGGTTGTTATTCTCCAAGTTTCTGCAAAAACAAGGACAAATATGACACCCTTTTCTCTTTTGTAAACAATGAAATTACATTGGGGTAAACTTACAAGACTTTTAGTGTCTGCAGTTGTGTCAGAAAATCAGGCACTTGCCCGCTTAAGCTATTGTTTGATAAATCCCTGAAAGGAGCAATTCAAATGCAGCATTACAATTCTGAATCTCTAAGAGTAGGGAGATTAAAAAATAGAAATTGAAAGGATTTGGGTCCATCAATTATTAACCAAATGAGATTATGAGGAACTCACAAGTACTGTAACATTGTGAGCTTGGAAATGGAAGATGCTATCTGCCCGGTCAGTCCATTTGAAGACAAATTCCTAGTTGCATTACCAAATATATCATCAGTTGATGGTTAAAGTTTATGAATTTATGCATTATTTATTTTATGAATGGTAAACTTACAAGGATGTGATTCTTGGGAGGTTATTGCCATCAAAACTACAGTTTAGACCTTCCCACATGTATCCTACTGGAGTGCATGGATCTCCTTGCCAATCTCTGGCCACCCCATAAGTATTCTTGATGTTTGTGATAGCATCAACTAGTATTTGATATTCAAAAATAGTTCAAAAGAATTTCATGCCAATTTGTACATAGTTTGAACCACAAATGACACTAACAAGCAGCATGTGTTCAGATAAAGAGATTACCATCATCTTGTTCAGTTTCTGATTGTGAGAAATCTTTTACTATATAAATCTCAAGGGCATTGATGATGGGTGGAAGAGTAGAAGTCTCTGTCTGAAAAAGAGAAAATTCATACCTAGTGGCTCCAGTCAAAGCTGATATACTATATATGGTATTTGTGGTCTGGTATGCAGGTACCACAGGTCCATAAAAAAACTTGCCATTCATGGTGATATTGAATGATCTAGTTTCATTTGATGCCAGCTTTTCAACCTCATTAAAGTGCATGAAGATGTAGTATTGGTCATTTACATTATCCGGATCCCAATAGAACTTAAGAGGAGCACTGGCATTATCTGGAGTAATGGCAGTGCTCATGACAACTGCTGGTGGTTCATAATCATTCTGAGATAGTTCCTTAGGGCTCAGTGAGGTGCTTAATAGCCTAGTCTTTTGGAATGTAAAAGGTGCCCAAATGCGATCATAAACATCATCTTTGTACCTGTATACCACAATTTTCTTTTTATCAGTATTTGATATATTTAGGTGAATACACGTGAATGATTTTATATTATATCTCTAACAGGTCTCTTCCATGTAAGAGCTCTTTAAAATTTGAAACGTGGACAATATACAAATTAGGATGAAAACTGTTGAGATATATAAAATCATTAATATAATCTCACCCAACAGTTTAAGTTTTTGGGTTGAAGTGGTTCTTTACATGGTATCAGAGCCTTGTGTCCCGCGTTCGATCCTTGCCGCCCTCCACTTTCTTTCAAGTGGAATTTCTTTGTTCGCACAGGTAGGTGAGCCTGTGCATTGTCCACCCTTCAAGCCCAGTGAGCTCTCGTGTGAGGGGGCGTGTTGAGATATATAAAACCATTAATATAGCCTCACCCAATAGCTCAAGCTTTTGGGTTGAAGTGGTTCTTTACAAAAACAATAAGGATCGAACTTTAAAACACTTGATCAAAAAATGCTCTAATACCATGTCAGGAACCAACTCTCTCAAATACTTAAAACTGATAGTTTTATATGAAGTTGGCACATAATGTAAATGATCTAGTCAGACACAATACAATAGACTCACCTGTATTCCAAGTCGGTGATGGAACCTAAATTCAATCTCAGGAAGCGTTCCAATGATTCAGCTGAGTTAGTATCATAAGTATCATTTTTCAAAGTCCTCAATTCTATAGATGAAATGAATGGTGTCCCATTGCCTGTGTTAACCAGACACACATGAATATAATCTAGTGGTGGAGAGTAAATGATCTCCCTGATTGAGGAGAGTGATGCATTGGGGAATGTCACTGTGTCCCACAAATTAGCTCCTAGATGAAGACTAAATTCTGGGATCTGATTCAGATCATCATAGTTTCCATAATAGAAACTACCTCGGATTAAATATTTAGTACCACTGGTTACATTTATTCTGTAACAGTTTCTCACACCACTAGGAAAGCTCCTCACATAAGCTAGCTGCTGTTGATGAGTACCTTGCAATGCTGGTGATATACTCTCACTTACACCACTATCAATGAATTTAGCATCTGAAATGTAATATATGCCTGTGTTCTTCTCAGTATAGCTTGAATTTTCAGGTAGCCCGCAATCTATGCTAATGAATCCTGAGAGATAGAAGTAAAGAAAACATCAGCTATATTCTTTTTGGGGCAGGTTATATTTACAAAAAATTTTATTTACAAACTACACTGTATTTTCCCGGGAGATTATAAATTTTTGCAAACTACACTATATTCTCCCGGGAGAATATAGTGTAATTTGTAAAAAAATTCCAAAAAGTTTGTAAACGGATCCTATCCCTTCTTTTTGAATACATAATTATGTAACTTTAAGCAAATCTTTAAGTTTTGATAACCAAACCTGATTGATCCTGAGCTTGAACCAGAACCACAATAGTAAGGACCCCAAGCAATACAAATAGAAAATGCAGTAACATTCCCATCATTGTTTGCTGTATCATATTTTGCTTAGGGTGACAAAGATAGGTGCTATAATTATTTATAATGCTAAAGTTGCATTCTGCAGTAACTTACCTGGCAAAGTGGTCAATTTTCCTGGTGATTTAGGGACTTTGCTTTATTCAAAAAGACATTATTTAGTTGTTACAGAAAAAAAAAAAAAAAAGACATTATTTTGTAGAAGTAATTCTTGGTTCAGATACTCTGTGGTACTTGCTGTGTATAAATCATTTCTCAGACACTCCATTCAATTGACTTACAAAGAGATATTGTTTAAAAATTGATATTCTCAGCATGATCTCACGACTCAATATATATTTACCACTTAACATTTAATATTGAACAGGGCACATATATTAAGTTATAGTGTTTACGGTATAAATGCACTAATGTGTAAGGAAATATTATATTTATTACTATTTTAGACTTATTACTATTAGTATTATTTTTGTTATTGGATTGAAAAAGAGAAAAAATTAATTGCTATTAATTTGAAATTAAACTAACTGTAATCAAAGAAATAATAAGAGTGATAAGTATAAAATGATAGTAAGTATAACTCCTCAAAGTTTAAATAATATTTTTTGATGATAAATGCTAATAACATATTATTTGATATTGTTTAAATAATTTTTTTATTATTTAGTAAAATTTTCATTTAGATTCTACCAATAAAGAGTAAATCAGTGTTATTCAGTATCACTTAGATGCAATTCACCAAATAAAAAAAATATATATATATTGCTTATATTTGTCATGCTTTCATAACACGGCAGAGCATAGGCTTTTTAGAGGGTTATGTCAAGGTACAACACGCTGGTGTACTGCACATAGACATAGTTAATAGTTGAGTTGAGTCAAAGTAAACGAGGTTACCTATAATCTAGATTATTAGAGTTGGATACTTCCCACGAAAAACATTTGGTTTCTCTTTCTATCGGCCCATTGAAAAATTGCCCTTTCCCTTTGGCCTTGAAGACTAGAATTTGGAGAAAGCACATCTAAGTATTTCTTAGGTAATAAAATAAAACTTTTGATTATTCAAACATAACTGTCTTTTTCAAAAATTAACTAAAATAGGGTAATTAGCTGTTAAATGATAAATCCATCACAAGCGTGATGTTCCTTCTTTTTCTTTTAATCTTACATTGTTTTTCTACATCTTTTGAGTATGAAACTATTTCTTGTTTGAGATGATAAAGTTAATAATTATAAGGGACAAGTGTTTACAAATATATATATATATATATATATATATATATATATATATATATTATAAAAGAAAAATATGTGTCATTTTAAATAATATAAAGTTGTGTCATTTAAAATGAGATAAAGAGATAATCATATAGGGGGAGAGAGTGAATTAAAAAATAAAGTGTGAATCTCACTTCTTTACGAGAGTGAAATGAAAGAATTTTTCCCTACTTATAATTTGAAGTACTTTTCTGCATATTCAAACCTGTAACATTGTGTAAACTCTTCAATCACTAATAACAAGTATACTTCTTATTTCAACCACAACATAAAGTTATTCCGATTTACATTTTCAGAGTTTGCTTTTATCCATCATAAGCATGAAATTCAGGACGAGAAATTCAAAAAGTTTAAAATTTGTGGTGTGTGGGGGACGTCATGTTGAAGATAAAGGAATGTCTGTACGATATATTGATCTCAAATTTCATTGACTAATAAGCAAGTTGTAGTATTAACTAAAAAAATTAAACAATTCGTTAGCAGTTAGAGTGATTTGGGTACAATTTGTAAGTCAACTCTGATTGGGCGGGGGATGCACAAGTTGAGAAATAATCTTGATTAATTGCATGCTAATATAATTGGAACAATTTTAAAGAATAGTTAAAAGTCAATTCACATGGAAGGTATTATAATGGGACAATGATTAAAATGTCATCTTTTAGCAAAAAATTTATCCAAATGCCACGCAACAATACTTTTTACCAGATTATTACGTAAGCATAATTCTTTACGACTGGTATCAAATTATGTTCGCCAATGATTTTATGACATGTGTCACATTTCACAAGAAAAAATTGAGTGTTATAATTCGCTATCACTGATAGTGGATTTGGTATGCAATATGACCACGTGTCACGAAATTATTGGCCACAAAAATTCGCTACCAGTCACGTGGCATTCTGGTAAAAAAATACTGTTTACGTAGCATTTGGATAAAGAATTTGACAAAACATAACATTTTGATTACTGTTACTATCATAATAGCTTAGAAAGATCATGGAGTACTACCACATGATTTTCCAAAAGGAAATATTCTAGCTAGGGGAAAATGGAAAGGAAGGTTGTAGATTGAATTTTATCAATGATGAGGATTATATAGATTCCTGCTATTTCCTAACCTAAGAAGAATGTCAATGAAACAAAGTCAAAGATGCTTACAAATAAAAAAATTGAGTCATAGAGGTATAAGTTTGTCCAAGTCAATTTGTACAAATATCATCTTGTCATGAAATATTCCACCAAGACCAATTCAAAGAACTAGCTTGTATTCTTAGTTAACACATTTTCTTCATTCTGAGTAGGCAATCAAATTAGTACACAAAATGAACCACAATTGACGCCAACTTGATCTTTCACTTTTAAACACCGACAAGATTCCTATGTTTATGCCTTCTTGTTGCCTAAAAAATAGAAGAAAAAGCCTAGAATTAGCGACTTCAGTGTTCTTCTTTTGCATAAGTCTTTTGGCTTTGCATGCGCAATTTTCCAACAAAACTACAACAAGTGAAGAAAACAAGCTCAGAGCTCCTCTTTTCTTTTCTTTTTTTCAAATTAGCCAGTCCCTTACGTGGAATAGTTGAATATGTCCTGAACGTGAGGTGCACGTCCTAATCAAATTAGTCCTAATTATTTTTTAGTTAAATTTTAATGATTCCTTTTAAATTTATTTTGTGTGTAATTATTATTATTATTTTCTTTTTTATTTATTTATTATTATTTTCGGCGGGAGGGGGATAAAAATATATTGTGTGTCATTTGCTTCCGAATTTTGATACTGCAATTTATGTATCTTCACATTTAACTCTATAAAACTATAAATCAAGACTTACCATTAAAATTGACAAAAATCTTTAAGTTCCATTAATTAACTTTTCAATTGGTTGAATTTTTTATTTATTTTTTGGTAAGCCAATTGGTTGAATTTAATCTCGCAAACTATCGGTTTTTTCTTAATCGGTTTTCATATTTTTGTGATGACATTAACTATTTACTAATAAAATCTACCAAAAAAAAAAACATTTAATGAACAAATGTGATATAAAGATGAAGATTATTTGTAATCTTTTTGTTCATACTTGAAGAACTGTGCATGTGTACAACTGTGAGTGTTGACATCGTATAATAGGCATTGTTTCTTTTATATTCGTATTTAGTTTATAAACGACAGTAGCAATTTTTTTTTGAAGTATATCATCAGAAACGCGGAAGCGCATCGTACCGATGCAATGAGAAATGAAGACACCGCTTTGATTACCTGGGGTGAAGAAGTGAGTGTGATGATTTCTCACCTTCAATTCTCCTTGTCAAGTCTCACAATCTTGCAGCAACGCACCACGAACGGTCACAATTCCGCTCTACGGTTGATCTTCCAAGCTATGACTCAAGGGGATCAGGGGGTCGTGTGGTATCCGTTCAGGTGATGAACGTCTGCCTCTTTGGTGATTGTGTTTCTGATGTCAGTAACCCTAGGAGGTAAAGGAAGAAAAGTGTGCTTATATACCCTGCCCAATCCAAAACTAACCCTAAGCTTCATGAGTTAGAATTAGTCTTAGGTTCACTCTCACTAAAATTATTGGGTTTAAGTGAAAAGAGCATACTTAAACCCAACATTTTAATATTATAAAAGTCTTCCATGGCAATAAGCTAATATTAAAAAAAAATAATGTTATTATTCATATTCGTACATTCAGTGGCGGAGCCACTTACTGTCTGGGGGTGGTCTTGGGCCGGGCTAAATTTTAACAAATTGTATTTATTATGTATAAATATATAATTAATTATAATTTAGCCCGGTCTAAAATTGTAATTTGGCCCGGGCTAAAATTTATAATTTGATCCTATCAGAAAATTAAAATATATTTGGTAAGAGATTTGGGTAAGTTGTATTAACTTATGTGTTCTATTTCCACTTATATAATTTTTAAAATATATTTAATAAAATTAAAAAATATTTAATAAAATTATAACTCATTTTTATGTTATCTGCTAAGGTATTTTGTATTTAATATAATTTAAATATATTATCATATTATGATATGAACTAACTAAAATTAAAAAAAAATACACATCTAATTTTTTTGGCCCGGGCTCCAAATGGAGACCGGCTCCGCCACTGCGTACATTCCTTTCGTACTTATTTTTTAGAGAAATATGTCTCTCCCGTAATAGGAGAGACAATATTTTACCTATAGATACATCGAAATGTGTATCTTTTTTTTCTTTTTTTCTTTTTCATTTATTGTGGTGGGACCCACAATGCCTTTGAGTCCGTAATATGAGAAAAGATACCTCCTATTACATAAGAAAATACAAACCCTATTTTTTATTACAGATAAACAAAGAAAGAGAAAAGGAGGGAATTAATTTCTCTTTTTTTCTCTTAAAAAAATGCAAATTGAAAGTGTAACAAATTAAGTACAAGAATAACATCATCGTTGAGAAATTGTCCAACTAGAGATAACCACCTACCTTACCTTACAATTCAGTATAGCAAGAAATATGACGTAAATGAAAATTGAAAAGTGTAAGAAAATGAAAAATCAACAAATTCCTTTGACACATGTGGTAAGGAGCCTAGGCCCCTTAAACAGAGATCGAGTTCGAGTACTAGGAATGGAAAAAAATAATTTGGGAGAGTTGTCCCCGAATGGGTTCGACAGTAATCAGTGGGGATTAGTCTTCGATTACGGTCGGATAATACCTCTGAATTTATTCAAAAAAGTAATTTGAAAAATCGAATAAGAGTAACATTTTTATATATATAAAAAACAAAAGGCTAAATTAGAGAGTTAAACGTCCACCATATCTTAGAATTCAGTACAACAAGAAACAATGACAAATCTCGATACATTTTTGTAATTGAATCTAAGAGTAAATTTCAATTATATCCTTAAAAAAATTTGCTATTCAATATCACAAGAAACTATGACAAATCTGAAATATGTTTGATGACATGTAAGCCCAATACTGTAGATGGGCTGAACACTAGAGATGATGATGAACATAACAACAAGGACCCCATAAAATCGTGAATGCTAAATGAATAGCAATCAGATAGGACAAGCATTGACACTTCAAAAAAATGAGTGTCGTATCCGATACTTTCTGATATTTATCAGCATTTTAATATTTTAATACACTCAAAAAAAAAAATTAAAGATTACGTTGTATTGCATTTTGAGTTTCAATTATTAGATTCGTTAAATTACGATTACAATTTTATTGAGTTTAATATAAATATTTGGGATATATTACGTTTCTTTACAAAATTGATATGTATTATAAGTTTAGCTTTATTTTTTTTGTTAAATTATTGAATACTAAATATAATATACACTAAATAAATTTAAAATATTATAGTAGGGTTCGTTTAAGTTACTGCATTGAGCCCAAAATGATGTTATTTTGGTGTGGAAATCAAGGTATTTTTGTAATTTTAATTTTTTTTCAAGGTTATAATAGTCTTATATTATAATTTTGTAATATTTCAATACCAAAATGATATCATTTTGGGAGTAAATGCAGATAATTTTATGTAAAAATATTTTTCTAATTATTTAATATCAAAAATGTGTGCTAATGTATCAAAATTTAATATTTTTTATAATTAATGTAGTGGGGTATCATATTATCTGATATCCTGTATCCCATTTCGTTGTAACAGATATCATATGACGTTTGTTTGAATGATCACTGTTAGTAGTTTTGTTATTGAAAGTGGGAAGTTAAGACCGGAAAAGAAATGAAAATAAATAAAAAAGCTGAAAGAAAAAACATGGGCCTCTCATTCAAGATATTTGGTCATGCGTTTCCAAAGTAACCCCTCATCTGTTTTCATTTGATTTGGTCGTTTAAGGAACTCGATGGACAATTCTGGTATATGATGTCACGTTCATAGATCATAAAACTTAAAACTTATCCAACTTTTCTTTAAGGATTAACTATATAAACTAAACTCTTACACTGTACTCAAACTTTACCTGTTTCTGGGCTTGGATTTTGTACTTTGTTACTCTCAGTTATGGTTCTCTTGTGAATTCTTCAGACCGAGTTGCATGGCTAGTATTCTGTGTCCTTCTTCAACCATTGTCACGTCCTATGCATTCAGGAATGAACCATTCAATGCAGTCACAGGAAACAGACACTCCCCATTATGGTTTTCTTGCACTCGCCATGGAAACCCTGCTAGAAACCATTTTCAGCTCAAATCCTCAAATGGGCATCCGCTAAATGCTGTTTCTTCTCATGATGGTGTGTTATTCATTCTCTTCTTACATGATTTGCTCTTCTTTTTTTAGGTTGTGATAGATATTATGAAGCATAATTTGGATTAAATGGTTGCTTGTTACTTGATCTAGCAATTGATCCTCCATATGGCCTTTGATTACTCTTGTCTATCGTTGTCAGTATACGCCTTCAAAACAAAATTGTAGCTAATTGGTTGCATTTAGAGTTAGGATTTTAGTGGGAGCAGTGACTATTGTGCTACTCTTCCCACATAAATTTACCTAAATGCCACGCTCTTGAACTAATTTTCCAAACTGTCACGCAGGCAAGGTCGCTTGCAGCAGTAGCAAACTATGCATGATGATGTGTCAGGAAGCTGGTGGTGTCAGAGTTCGCTTCTGACAGGCGACCTCTATTTTTAACTAAGCTCGCCTACCATGTAGGCGACCTTCATTTTTTATTTTTTTATTTTTTTTTAAAATTTGATACTTGTTATCCACTAAAAATGTGACACGTCAGCAAACCGAGTTCGCCTGTGTCAGAAGCGAACTTGCCCCGTGGCAGATTGAGAAATAACACTGTTCGCGTGGCATTTAGGTAAAAAAGTTGATGAACAGTGACATTTTGGTCAGTTACCCGATTTTAGTGTTAGATAAATATAATATAAAACTTACCTTCACCTAACATTAACAGCTTAAACTTTTGGTTGAATTAATTTTTTGTATGTCCATATTAATTTGGGATAAAGGTGATGTTGATGTTGATGTTGATGTCCATATTAGAGCCTCCTTGACCCAACGATCACCCGGTGTGCTCTTGTGCGAGGGACGTGTTAAAGAAATATAATATAAAATCATTAATGTAACCTTCACTTACGAACACAAACTTTTGGGTTCAATTCATTCTTTATATTAAGTGGCTGCTTAGTGTCCTTGTTGTGAAATTTAGTTTTATTGTAGAGAACATTTATTCTTCAACAATCTTTGCCATTCTCACCCATGGTACATGGTCCTTTAGTAATGTCATCCTTCTTGGTTCTGGGATTGCTTGACTTGAGTACACAAAGTAGGTCTTTCTCATCATTCACCTACTAAATCTCTAACATGTTCTGTTCTTAAGCCCAGCTGATATCATATTGAATGCAATAGCTAGTCATACTTGTTTTTACTAACAATAACTCCTATTGCTGAATTCCCTGGATTTAGTTAATCAATTTGTTATTCAGAACCATACATCCTACTAAATTCTTTATGTGGAAGCCTCTTCCCTAACTATTTGGAAATACATTGTAACTGTTTTTCTCTTATCCATATGCTTCCTTGTTATACTTTTGATGTTCCCACTTATCATTTTTTAGTTTCGTATTTCAATTTTGTTGCATACCCTGGGTATTTTTACCTCTATCAATGCAAAAAGCAACTCAGTATTGAAAGTTTAAACCAGATTTGTGCTTGACTTCATATTGAGAGAAAATGTGTAGTTATATATCCAAGTTTTATTATTTTGATATTTCTCTACTTATGAAAATCTGTTTCTTATTGCCATTGCATCACAACATTTTGTGCTCTTTTCCCCACTTTTACCTCTTGGTCTATTGCTGTCCTCTATGTCCTTATGTAAACTGCCATTTTTGTTTAAGCTTCAGTTCAAGATTGAATCTATGTATTACAATAATTTTCAAATGCCAATAATCTTATTGTACTTTTTTGTGAAGTGTATTTTTTGTTTTGTCTTTTGCAGGCCCGTTTGTTTGTAATAAGTGTTTAATGACTGTTGACTACTTGTGCATTTGTATATAATTAAAGATGTTTAGCTAAATTTTCACACACACACAAAAAAAACTGAAGTCATATATCATATATTCACATATTTTAAGCAGGTTTAGCTGGAAGTTCATTGGCCAGAGAAGATAGCATGCTCCAACCTGTTGAAGGACCATTTCCCTTGTCAGACTCAGAATGCAAAGGATCCAACCTTAGCATAACTGTTGTTGGAGCTTCTGGAGACCTTGCCAGAAAGAAGATTTTTCCAGCACTCTTTGCTCTTTATTATGAAGATTGGTTACCTGAGGTCCTACTTCTCATTGTACTTGTTTCATTTGGCAGTGATGCTTAAACTTCGTGCAAATTGAAATGTCTGAGTTTCACTAATGCAGAATTTTCTTGTGTTTGGATATGCTCGGACTAAAATGACCGATGAAGAACTAAGGAACATGATAAGCAAAACTTTAACATGCAGAATTGATAAGAGGTAAATTTTATTTAAAAAACTACTTTTTTCTTCTCTCTTTTCATAAGTCATTTCACTAAAAACACATTGTATCATTTAGCACTTTTCATGTTATTGTGCTAACATGATGTAAAACCCTACCGTTTACTTTTCCCATGCTTCTTTTCATTGTGTATATATTGACATGAGTTTTGAACTGGCAGGGAAAACTGCGAAGATAAAATGGATCAGTTCTTAAGAAGATGCTTTTACCACTCTGGTCTGTACAATTCTGAGGAGAACTTCTCAGATTTGGATTGCAAGCTGAATGAGAAAGAGGTAATATATCTACCATCTCTTTCATTATTTCCCTCCTTCACTGAGCCCCCTTATCCTTACATCAGAAAGTAAATAAAAAATATAAAATAATAATAATAAAATTGTAAGACATTTTCCCTAAAAAAACAAACATACTATTAAAAAGAATGCAAGAAAAATCATGTTATGTAATCTTGTATGCCATTTGTTTCTCAGATTTAACATAAATGTTTAAAAAACTGAAATAACCGAAAACATGAATCTCTTCTACTAAGCTGTGTCACAATTGCTTTCTCAAAGTTTGTCCCTGGATGTTGAACTGGCCTCAGAAAAAGGAAATTATGCAACTTCTTTATAAAACTCAATATTCCTTAAAAAACTAAGTGCTGGGTTTTGGAGATCTATTTTCTCTTTAGAATACGGTGCAAAAACCTCTAGAGGGCAGATATGGGTTAGGCGCGTTGCTGTACGCGCGTGTTTTTCTTTTTGCTCTGCTAGGGTTTTCTTGCGTTTTTTTGCTGTAACAATGGGGGATTCTTTGGAGAGGGGTTCTGAGGTTTTATCTTCGTTCAGGAAAAGCACCAAACGTACTAAAAGTGGTGAGGAAGTCTCGAAGGAAGCAAGGATGAGAGAGGTCGTCAAGGATTTCCAAGCGGTGGAGGCTCCTCAGGAGCATCAGAAATCTTTCGCGGATGTGATAGGGGTTGAGCATGGTGTCTCGGGCGAGGCCATGCCTTGGCTAATGGAGGAAGAGGAAACGGATCTGGAGCCTCTAGATCCTAGTATGGGTGAGATCTCCGTTTGGGGGTTTCAAACCATTTACAGGGATGACGGATCTGTGGAGATTAGGAGCAATAAGGAAGCTCGGATCAGAATGAGGCAACGTTGGAAGAATGCTCTGATTGTGAAGCTTCTGGGGAAGAAGACTGGAGTTGGTTTCATGAAAAAGAAACTAGAATCTCTTTGGGCGAAGACGGGGAGTATTACGGTGGCTGATCTAGGTAATGATTTTTTTTCTGTGCGTTTTAGTTGTCTGGAAGATTTAAACCTTGCTATTACGGGGGGTCCGTGGATTATTCTAGGCCACTATCTAGCTGCTAGGAAATGGGAGCCCTGTTTTGACCCTGAGAGGGCAAACATTCATAAGGTTGCTGCCTGGGTTCGGCTTCCTGGTATAACACCTCGGAAAATTAAATGTGAATTTATGTGATAAAATATGGGTTTAAAAGGGAAGGATTAGTGAAAATCCGTGAATTAGGGCCAAAATGGGCGAAAAGGGCAAAATGGTAATTTGCCAAGAACGTAAACCGAGGCATGAAAAATGGGGTTAGAGATTTAATATGACAAAAATAATGCTGGAAATGGAATCAGGGCGGAAAATTGAGTGAATAGGCAAATTTGTGAAAAAGTGATGAATAGTGACTTTTAAGTGTTAAATACTGCGGTACGAGTGTACCGATAAGTGTGAAATTTTTATGAGAATTTTGAGGAAAGAAAAATATGACATGGACTGGAAAAATATGTAGATTAAGAATATATGATCAGAATTTTTATCGGAGTGAAAGTTAGATCGCGTGTGGGACCCGTGTGACCGAAGTCACTTGGCCCCCACCTCTTTTCCTTCCTTCCTTTCCTTCTTTCCTCCTCATTTGCCCGTGCGCCCCTGCTGTGAAGAAAAGAAAACCCACCCATTCTTCACATTCTCACCATTTCTTCAATTCTTCACCAAATCACTTGATTTTGGTGTTGAAATCTATTGTAAACAACCTTCCAAAGCCATTGGTAACACTTAGAAGCCATGAAATCATCTCCTTGGGGCGAAAATGGACAAACTCAGATCCGACCCCTTTGGTGTTCTTGGAGTTTTTGGAGTTTTTGGATCTCTTTTGGATTGATGGAGCCTTGGTGGTGTTCCTACACTTGGTGGTGAGTATATTTGTGGTATTTTTATGGTTGGATTCATAGATCTAGGAATTTATGCTTTAAACCTTTGATTTTAGATGTGTGATGATAGAGAGCTCAAATGGAAAAATGCTATTAGATGAAAATGCCTTAGAATGATGCATGAAAGCTAGAAATGCTATGATAAATTTTGGTGAAAAAGTTAGGTTTTTAACTTAGGAAATTTTGGGTTGAGTTTCATAATTTTGTGAAATTGGCATGTGGTGTGGTTGAATAATTGAATGGTGGACCATTGGTATAGGTTGATAATATGATGATATGATTAGTGTGTGTGTTAAAATGGAATTGAAAACCTTGTAGAACCAACCTTGAGGAATTCGAACCATAGAGTGGTTTGGAGGAAAAATGATGTAAAGGTTGTGAATTTGATGGAACATGATATAAAATGATGTTTAATTGGATAATGGTATAGTGTGGTATAGTGGAACGAGAAGAAAGAATGTGTGATTCATGAGGTATGTGGTAATTTGAGTTATAAAAGAGGTTAAAGTTAAATGAATGAGTATTTGAGATAAATGATTGAATTGTAAATGATTTGATAATCATGTTGTGGATTATCTAGGTTGCCTCTGTTGGACGCTTTGGAAGCGGGTAAGCTTGGAGCTTACGTTTGGAGCATGGGCTCGGTATTGAGGTAACCATTGGAACTGGGGTTTAGCCCTTGTGTGCTCCACCACACCTAGTGGATGGTTGTGGTTGGATTATGTGGTTATAGCATTGTGTGATTGTGTGCTTGTATGCATATTACTTGATTTTGTGAAAATTGTTTGGTCACTGGCCAGTTGACGTGTGTTGGAGTTTGGACATCCGCTGGGTTCGTCCTTGTGAGAATGCCAGTCGGGTTTTGCCGTGGAGTCGACTCTGGGAGCGGCGCCAGGATGATCCAAACGGGGACGTCCGCCGGATAGGGCTCATGAGGAGTTCCGGTTGGGTATTGCCATGGAGTCTGCTCAACCATGGGAGAGGCGCCAGGACTGTCTCGGGAGTTATATGATGGAGTCCTTGAACATGAATCCATGAGTGGATGTTCTCGGGTTGTCTCCAGTTGATGGGTGATATTGTATTACATGCATATTATATGATGTTGTATTTGCACATTGAGTGAGCCATGGGGTGGAGAAACCTCCAGGGCCCTTGGTTTACTGAGATATATTTATATATCTCACCCCGTGTTGTGGGGCATCATTTCAGGTCAGGTTGAGCCTGGAAGAGTGGAGCATGAGGTGCACAGTGGAGGCACAGTGTGTGGAGGAGTTGATTGGGACACATCTTGCATATGTTTTATGCTTTAGTCATTGATCATGAACCTATGCATGTTGAAAATGTCATGCTTTGTATGTTCATGAATACATGTTGGATTCTTCAATATGATGTATATGTAGGACATGAGTATATGTTGTATATTGAGTGAGCATGGGACTTGTCCATTGCCACATTCATTGTAATTGAAGTCTTGGTGAATATGTTGTAAAATGGACCATATTTGATGTAAATTGGCCATTATATTAAAGACTATGTAAATGTTGCATAATTGAATGAAAATGCATGTTTGAAGGGCCTAGAGCCTTAATCATAGTATGTTTAAGTGTTGTGTGGAGTACTAAGAGGTTAGGGATGGATTACACAACCCTTCTTGGGCTTAAAATGCTGTAATCTGTCACTTTTACTGCATAGTAATCGATTACCCAAGCATGGTAATCGATTACCATGCAACAGGGGACGAAATTTGGCTACTGTCTTCACTGGTAATCGATTACTGAGGATTGTAATCGATTACCATGTGAGGTAATCGATTACCCAAGTCTGGTAATCGATTACCAGAACAGAGGAATTGAAAAATTGGCTACTGCCTCATTTTTGACAGGTGGTAATCGATTACCACCCACTGGTAATCGATTACCACAGTGTAAATTTTGAAAATTTAAGTTTTTCTAGACTAAAAGAAAGGGGTTTAACTTGATGGGTAGAACTCCACATGGTTCGTGGTTTGAAACCACGCGTAGCCTATGTAAAGGGCTAGAAAATGGTAAGAAATGAAAATAAGTTGATAAGTTTAAATGAGTTGAATAAAAAGAATGATTAGTGAAGTTAGCAGACTGTATGCTTCCGCGTATTGCATTTACAATTATAGTGTTGTTTTAATTAATTACGGAAACGGATATTGTTATAAAAAGGAATATGATAAAAGGAAAAAGTTTGCCCGTAATTTAATTAACCAATTACTGTGATTGTAACTGCGCTTAATATCATAATCAATGTTAACAATACCGGTACGTAACGGGCTGTTACATTTTATGGTATCAGAGCAGTTTCTTTAGGGAACTCTGATGAGTGTGTAATTGAGGTGAGTGCTGTATAGTTGTACGTAGACTCTTATTGACTGCTACACATGTGATTCCTTAGTTTGGGCCTGATCAACCCATTTCTTCGTGTTCAATGTGTGGTCAGTATAAGATGCCTTCGTGACAACCCTGGAGCACCAATGCCAGTCTTTAGGCTAAGGTGGAGGGTGCAGTGATGACTGCCCCACGGATGGATATGTTAGTGAGTAAATTTTATGTAATTGAGGACTTAGTGAGAATAAATTGTGATACTGTCATTGAGGACTTAGTGAGAATGAAATTGAGATAAGATGTTTGACCATTTGGGGTAGAATGCTACTATATTTGAATGTGTGGTTTTATGGTGAGTAAGTGTGATTGAGTCAAGTTGATATTGGTATGATGATGTGGGTAAGTCTTCCCTAAATGTTTGGGGAGTTAGAAAGATTGAGTATATGTGGAATTAGTGCTATAACTTTGACATGGTGGGGAATTGGAACCCCGATGGAATTGTGAAAATTGGAATATGAGTGTTATGTGTAATATGGGATACCTTAGAGTTAAAATGATAAGGTTATAAGACCCTTGATGAGGGCATACCCATGGATGACTTGATATGCTTGGATGTAGAAATAAATGGAAATTTCAAATTTTGGATTGAGGATTGTGAGTAACTTAAAAGAATTATGGAAATGATGGGATGGATAATTCAAGGTTGAAATTGGGACTTTAGTCCATGATGATTTAGTGATTGGTTGAATGTAAGTGAGGATGTCATACGAATAGAAAGTAAAATATAAGAAGTTGAGGAAATTGTCATTTGTGGCATTGGGTGAATTTGATTGAAAGTATGAGAGTCCATAAGTTAAGGATGGTTGGACTTGACAAATGTGAAGTGATAAAAATATAAATGAGTGTGGAGTATTAATCATGCTAATATGCTTACATAATGTGAGGGAGCATTGAAATGTTGATGATGTGGTCTAAGTATAAGTGGATAGTAATCCTGTGATGGCTAAACGCCAATATATATAAATGTGTATATCTATATGTTTTGTGAAGGCCGGGGTGCCTAAAAGTATATGTGTGTTGTAATGAACAAAAAAAAATTATTGTGGTAAAGGAACAATGATGTAAGTGAAATTCCCTATGATGGGAAATACGAAGAGATTGTCTCTTTGGAGTGTCATTGGATGCTCAATGTGGTATGGGACTCATGATGGAGTCCCGGTGTGCAAGTTAAACCATGGCACACATGTTGGTAATAATGTGACAATAAGAAATTGTCCTGGGTTTCCCTTGTGGATTTAATCCTAAGAGGTGTTGCTCTTGGAAGTCCCAGGCGAGCGCTGCTCGAAATTGAAATTTATCTGGTGGCCCTGATGCATTGAATGCATGGACGGTTAAATGAGGACACCCTTGGTGTCATAGTGAAATATTGAGAGAAAAGTGATGTTATGGTAATGAAGTGGATCTTCTAAAGTGTTGAGAATGGTTGCTATGAGTCATAATGGACAATGAATTAGGACCGTACCAAATATGGGTACTATTAAGAATTGAAAATTTTGTGTTAAAGAATGAGAAAGATGTTGGAATCATGTGAGGATGATTATGTTATAGACAAAGACTAATGACTAGTCAAGTTAAATGAGTATAATGATGAGAAAAGAACCATATTGGAAAGTTATAATGAATGGTGCGAGAGTAAGATAGAACTAGTACACCATTAGGTATCTATATAAGAATGGTTTGCCGTTATATACGGATTTGATGTGAATGTATTTAATTGTATGGCTATCTCCGTATGGATTATGTTCCCGGAGATTATTATTATGTTGTATAAGTAAAGTGGTGCGAGGTAGAACCTTGTGTTAGTGGGACTGTTAGTACAGCCGATGACATGTTACCTCTTCTTGCGTGAATTATAAGGACAGATTCCCTGATTGGTGGGGCATTGCACCTGGGGCCCTTAGGACAGCAAGAGCTCGAGGGGTTAAACCTGGGATGTTCTTACCCATTGCATTAGAGGATTGTATCTTGTGAGGAACGCAAGAGGTGAAATTATGGATGACTCAAGTGAACAGTAATATGCCAAATATGATGAAATGTGAGAGGTGCCATGAGATGGTAGTTTGGATTATGAAATTGAGCACTCGGAGAGGTGCATGAGTGTATACCAAGTGTGGTAGTATGAATTGTGGTTCTACGGAAGTTATGAAATGAATTATTGGGTTGTCACCCTATGTGAAGGGAATGGAAAGTTGATTAGTATTGATGATTGAGTCAAAGTTTTATGGAAAGGCTTGTAAAGGTGAGATGTGAAGGTGAGTTGGTGGCCTGAGTGGCCAAGGATTTTGATAAGTGATAAATTATGATGTAATCAAGTAAAAGAGTGTGGTACGGATTGTTAAATATAATGGTATTGGTGAAATAAAAGGTTGATATCTTTACCCTGGTGGTAGAGTCACTGATGGAGTTGTATAGACGGAAATTATGGCGAGAGGTGTGTTGAAAATACACAATGTTGAGGTTGTTGTTGACTAGGTTCCAAGATATGTGATGGAGAGTGCTAGTAGTACTGTGAATGGTCCGAGAGACTTGTGTAACAACGGATACGAAATTGTGAAAGTAATGATAATGATGGACTTAGTTCCTAGTGGCATGATAAATAGGTTTTGAAAATCCCTATGAGATGGGACATATATGAGAGAGAGATGATGTGTGACCTTGGAGTGATACATACTGGTTGAACGAAATGATAATGAAGGTGAGGCGTATTGAATGAAATGATAATGAAGGTGAGATGTATTGAACGAAATGATAATGATGAAGGTGAGGTGTATAGAATGAAATACATGTGAAATTGATAACATGAGTGTGGAACAATGATTAAAGAAAATTGTTAATGGAAATCTTAGGCATGTTGCCTTTAATGCGAGAAATCAATGATGAACTATATGTTAAGTTTTGATATGATTAGTTGAAGTTGTAAGTATGATCTAGTGTATAAAATCCAGGAGCGGATTCGTGATTGAAAGCTTTGAGATGACTGATGTGAGGTATGAATTGTAACGTGTGGTCCATTGGGGACCAGATAAAGGTCTTGAGAGAGAGATTCGCCATTGTGTTTTGGTGAAGTTGTTGAACTTTTAAGGATAGATTGACAGTTGAGCACAAAGATGTTGCTTGTTAAAGATGAAGTGTTGAGGTGAAATTGTACGTTGTAGGTTGAGAACATGAGAAAAGAAAAATGTGGATATACGAGTTGTGGCTAGGTGCCAAAATGGGGATTTGTCCCTCAGAAAGTAAAAGTATAGTGAGCGTGAACTGGATGATTACCCGGTGAGTTGCATTGTGAGGCTGTGAGATTCCATAATAGTGTTTAATGTGGAATAAGAAATGTGAAAGAGATTGATGACAAGAGTTAATACTCCGTGGAAATAAAGAGCAAAGAAAGATAATTGTGACTGTAATGTGCCAATAAGTAAGAGTTGCCTGTGTAGCACAGATTGAATAGGATGTAGCATAACCCTATGGGTATATAGGTTGATATGTTAATTTGGTAGGGGAACCTGCCAAGAGAAATTATGGGCTATATGTGCTAAGTAGCCGGACTTGTGAAAAGAAATTGAAAAGAAATTAAAAGCAATTGGCTTGGTAAAGCAGAAAAAGAGCACAACTGTGTGGTGCGCTCCGGTTGTTCACATGTGGTGTCACCGGTTGAGATTGAGATTGGGAAGGACTTGAGGTCTCCCATTGGGCCTTTGAAAGGCAAGACTATTGTGAAATGTGGCTGGAAAGCCAAAAGATAAAAAATTTAAATAATTATGTTGGTGTCCGCGCACTGGATGGAGCTTCTTGGGTACGGGGGATTGAGATTCTCTGGCTGTATCCCGAGTTAGCATATGTGCATAGTTGATTTTGCGGACAAAATTCCAAAAAGGTGGGGTGAATATAACACCTCGGAAAATTAAATGTGAATTTATGTGATAAAATATGGGTTTAAAAGGGAAGGATTAGTGAAAATCCGTGAATTAGGGCCAAAATGGGCGAAAAGGGCAAAATGGTAATTTGCCAAGAACGTAAACCGAGGCATGAAAAATGGAGTTAGAGATTTAATATGACAAAAATAATGCTGGAAATGGAATCAGGGCGGAAAATTGAGTGAATAGGCAAATTTGTGAAAAAGTGATGAATAGTGACTTTTAAGTGTTAAATACTGCGGTACGAGTGTACCGATAAGTGTGAAATTTTTATGAGAATTTTGAGGAAAGAAAAATATGACATGGACTGGAAAAATATGTAGATTAAGAATATATGATCAGAATTTTTATCGGAGTGAAAGTTAGATCGCGTGTGGGACCCGTGTGACCGAAGTCACTTGGCCCCCACCTCTTTTCCTTCCTTCCTTTCCTTCTTTCCTCCTCATTTGCCCGTGCGCCCCTGCTGTGAAGAAAAGAAAACCCACCCATTCTTCACATTCTCACCATTTCTTCAATTCTTCACCAAATCACTTGATTTTGGTGTTGAAATCTATTGTAAACAACCTTCCAAAGCCATTGGTAACACTTAGAAGCCATGAAATCATCTCCTTGGGGCGAAAATGGACAAACTCAGATCCGACCCCTTTGGTGTTCTTGGAGTTTTTGGAGTTTTTGGATCTCTTTTGGATTGATGGAGCCTTGGTGGTGTTCCTACACTTGGTGGTGAGTATATTTGTGGTATTTTTATGGTTGGATTCATAGATCTAGGAATTTATGCTTTAAACCTTTGATTTTAGATGTGTGATGATAGAGAGCTCAAATGGAAAAATGCTATTAGATGAAAATGCCTTAGAATGATGCATAAAAGCTAGAAATGCTATGATAAATTTTGGTGAAAAAGTTAGGTTTTTAACTTAGGAAATTTTGGGTTGAGTTTCATAATTTTGTGAAATTGGCATGTGGTGTGGTTGAATAATTGAATGGTGGACCATTGGTATAGGTTGATAATATGATGATATGATTAGTGTGTGTGTTAAAATGGAATTGAAAACCTTGTAGAACCAATTTTTGAGGAATTCGAACCATAGAGTGGTTTGGAGGAAAAATGATGTAAAGGTTGTGAATTTGATGGAACATGATATAAAATGATGTTTAATTGGATAATGGTATAGTGTGGTATAGTGGAACGAGAAGAAAGAATGTGTGATTCATGAGGTATGTGGTAATTTGAGTTATAAAAGAGGTTAAAGTTAAATGAATGAGTATTTGAGATAAATGATTGAATTGTAAATGATTTGATAATCATGTTGTGGATTATCTAGGTTGCCTCTGTTGGACGCTTTGGAAGCGGGTAAGCTTGGAGCTTACGTTTGGAGCATGGGCTCGGTATTGAGGTAACCATTGGAACTGGGGTTTAGCCCTTGTGTGCTCCACCACACCTAGTGGATGGTTGTGGTTGGATTATGTGGTTATAGCATTGTGTGATTGTGTGCTTGTATGCATATTACTTGATTTTGTGAAAATTGTTTGGTCACTGGCCAGTTGACGTGTGTGGAGTTTGGACATCCGCTGGGTTCGTCCTTGTGAGAATGCCAGTCGGGTTTTGCCGTGGAGTCGACTCTGGGAGCGGCGCCAGGATGATCCAAACGGGGACGTCCGCCGGATAGGGCTCATGAGGAGTTCCGGTTGGGTATTGCCATGGAGTCTGCTCAACCATGGGAGAGGCGCCAGGACTGTCTCGGGAGTTATATGATGGAGTCCTTGAACATGAATCCATGAGTGGATGTTCTCGGGTTGTCTCCAGTTGATGGGTGATATTGTATTACATGCATATTATATGATGTTGTATTTGCACATTGAGTGAGCCATGGGGTGGAGAAACCTCCAGGGCCCTTGGTTTACTGAGATATATTTATATATCTCACCCCGTGTTGTGGGGCATCATTTCAGGTCAGGTTGAGCCTGGAAGAGTGGAGCATGAGGTGCACAGTGGAGGCACAGTGTGTGGAGGAGTTGATTGGGACACATCTTGCATATGTTTTATGCTTTAGTCATTGATCATGAACCTATGCATGTTGAAAATGTCATGCTTTGTATGTTCATGAATACATGTTGGATCCTTCAATATGATGTATATGTAGGACATTAGTATATATTGTATAATTGAGTGAGCATGGGACTTGTCCATTGCCACATCCATTGTATTGGAAGCCTTGGTGAATATGATGTAAAATGGCCATTATATTAAAGACTATGTAAATGTTGCATAATTGAATGAAAATGCATGTTTGAAGGGCCTAGAGCCTTAATCATAGTATGTTTAAGTGTTGTGTGGAGTACTAAGAGGTTAGGGATGGATTACACAACCCTTCTTGGGCTTAAAATGCTGTAATCTGTCACTTTTACTGCATAGTAATCGATTACCCAAGCATGGTAATCGATTACCATGCAACAGGGGACGAAATTTGGCTACTGTCTTCACTGGTAATCGATTACTGAGGCTTGGTAATCGATTACCATGTGAGGTAATCGATTACCCAAGGTTGGTAATCGATTACCAGAACAGAGGAATTGAAAAATTGGCTACTGCCTCATTTTTGACAGGTGGTAATCGATTACCACCCACTGGTAATCGATTACCACAGTGTAAATTTTGAAAATTTAAGTTTTTCTTGACTAAAAGAAAGGGGTTTAACTTGATGGGTAGAACTCCACATGGTTCGTGGTTTGAAACCACGCGTAGCCTATGTAAAGGGCTAGAAAATGGTAAGAAATGAAAATAAGTTGATAAGTTTAAATGAGTTGAATAAAAAGAATGATTAGTGAAGTTAGCAGACTGTATGCTTCCGCGTATTGCATTTACAATTATAGTGTTGTTTTAATTAATTACGGAAACGGATATTGTTATAAAAAGGAATATGATAAAAGGAAAAAGTTTGCCCGTAATTTAATTAACCAATTACTGTGATTGTAACTGCGCTTAATATCATAATCAATGTTAACAATACCGGTACGTAACGGGCTGTTACACCTGGGGTTCCTCAAGAGTACTGTGAGTACCCTTTCTTGAGCCAATTGGGGACTGTAATAGGTAAGGTGCTGAAAGTTGATAGGACTACATCGACTGGTGACAGAGCTAGGTTTGCTAGGGTGTGCATTGAACTTGACTTGTCGAAGCCTCTGCGTGGGGAGTACACCTTGGATGGGTGCAGGAAGAGGGTAGAGTATGAGGGCTTGTTTCTTATTTGCCTGAAGTGTGGTCGTTATGGTCACAACTCAGAAACTTGTCCAGATTTTGCTAAGTCTGTTCCGGAGGTTATTCCTGTCAAGGTTCCTGATCAGCCTGTGGTGCAGCCTGGTCCCCAAGGGGTTGGCCCTTGGACTATGGTCCAACGTAGGAAAAAAGGAACCCAAGGCCCTCAGAAGAAAGAAGCGAATGCTAGTAGAGTTTTTGGGGATGACATTTCTAATAGGAAGAAAGGTGTTGGTGGTGCAAACTTGAAAAAGGCTGCTCCTGTTATAGTCTCTCCTGTTAATCTGCCTGATCCCTTGGTCAACAAGGAAAATGCTTCCAGGGGAAGGAGTTCTAAGCCTCATGAGGTGGGAATGCAATTCTCTGCATCTGCCTCAGTCCCTGTTAAGATTTCCTCAGGGCCTCGATCTCAGGCTGCCAGTTTTAAGAAGTATGCTCCTAAGGATAGCTCTTCTAAGGGTAAGGGAGTTATCCATTCAACTGGAGGTATTCCTGCTGCTAGCAGTAGCTTGCAGCAATCTGAATCTAGCCAAGCTCTACCTCCGGAGTCTCTTGTGCTTCAAAAGGGTAAGGTTTGGGGGGACCAGTTGCTTGCTGTTGGAGTTTCGTCATCAGGGGCCACCCTTGCTCCTCCTGAGTGCTCTCGGCCAGCTGATATAATGGTTTTGGAGAATTCTCTTAAGATGGCTGATCCTCCTGACCTTGTCATGAGAGAAGGTGCTTCAAGGGGAGATTCTTCCTCAGGTATGGATTTTGATATCTCTACTGTTGGGTCTGTGTTGGATTCTATGCAAATTCCTAGTGAATCAGCTAGTGGTGAGGAAGAGATTCTGCTTCAGAATTCTGGAATGGTTCCAATTGAGATGAGTAGCAAGAACTCAGTAATCTTGCAACAAACCTACTCATCTTGATGAATGTTATGACTTGGAATTGTAGAGGTGCTGTTAAATGTCAATTCAGGAGTACCTTTAAGAGATTCCGTGATAAGTTTGGGGTTGTGGTGGCTGCTATCTTGGAACCAAGAGTGAGTGGGAATAAGGCTGTTAATATAATTAGGAAGTTGGGTTACTCTAATTATATTATTGAGGATGCTCAGGGCTATGTTGGTGGTATTTGGGTCATGTGGGATCCAAATCTTGTTAAGATTACCCTTATTCAGAAACAAGCTCAGTTTGTTCATAGCTGGGTTGAATTTCCTGACAATGGTGGTTTCTTTTGGACTGTTGTTTATGCTAGTCCTCAAGAGGGTAATAGGAGAATTCTGTGGGAAGATTTGAAACTTTTGGGGAGAAATATGAATGATCCTTGGCTGATGACTGGTGATTTTAATGAGATTTCCTCTGTGGCTGAAAAAAAAGGAGGAGGGCCTGTGGATGCTAATAGGTGTAACAGATTTAGTAATGTGCTGAATGCTTGTGGTGTCTTGGATTTAGGGGGGGAGGTAACAGGTTTACTTGGAGAGGCCCTAAATTCCATCATCTTCACAGGGTGTTTAAAAGATTGGATAGAGCAGTGGCTAATGAGAGGTGGAGGTCCAAGTTTGAGGAGGCTGATGTGTTAATTCTCCCTAGAATCTTTTCGGACCATTGTCCTGTTTTGGTTAGGATGGATAAGGGAGCCTCTTCTTGGAGGGAGAGACCTTTCAGGTTTCTTGCTGCTTGGCAAAAGGATCCCAGGTTTTGCTCTTTCCTTCAAGCTAATTGGGATTTGGATTCCAAGCTGCCTGATAGCTTGCAGGCTTTTATCCCTCAGGTCAAAAACTGGAATAGAAATGTTTTTGGCTTCATTGAGTTCAGGAAGAAAAGAGTGATTGCTAGATTGGAGGGTGTGCAAAGACTCCTTCACCTGGATGGGAATTCTCATCTTGATGAGCTAGAGGTCACTTTGAGGAAGGAGTTAAAAGTTATTTTGGATCAGGAAGAACAACTGTGGTTTCAAAAATCTAGAGCTGCCTGGATTAGAGATGGTGACAGAAACACTTCCTTCTATCACACTAGCACTCTTATTCGGAGAAAAAGGAACAAGATTCTTAAGCTTCAGAATGGTAAGGGTGGCTGGGTTGCTGGTGAAGAAGAGCTTATTGATCTTGCTAGGGGTTTCTTCTTGAATCTTTTTAAGAAAGATTCTGTAGAGTCTCTCTGGTGTCAGACTTCTTGTTCTTGGCCTGTTATTAGAGAGGAAGCCAGAGAATCCCTGTCTTTGGACATCTCTTTGGAGGAAGTTAAAAGAGCTTTTTTTCAAATGCCTTCTTTGAGAGCTCCTGGCCCTGATGGCTTTCCTGCTCTTTTTTATCATAAGAACTGGGATCTGGTCAGTAATCAGGTTTTTGGTAGCATGAAGTTTTATCTTAAGCATCCTGATCATATTAAGGAAATCAATCAGACTTTGATTGCTCTCATTCCTAAGATTGATAGACCTTGTCTCATGAAGCAGTTTAGACCTATTGCTTTATGTAATTCCGTGTATAAAGGGCTGAGTAAAATTCTGGCTAATAAGCTGAAGCCTCTTCTCAACGATCTTATCTCTCCTAACCAAGTCAGCTTTGTGCCTGGAAGACATATCCAAGATAACATCATAATTGTCCAAGAGTTGATTCATGCTATGCATAAGATGAGAGGCAGGAAGAGTTTCTTTTCTATTAAGATTGATTTAGAGAAAGCTTATGACAAGCTTAGTTGGAGTTTCATCAATTCTGTTCTGGTTGAGTTGAATCTGCCTTCTGACTTAGTTGCTGCCATAATGGGATGTGTCACTAGTCCTTTTCTTGAAGTCCTGTGGAATGGGTCTAGAACTCCTGGTTTCTTTTCTGAGAGAGGAATTAGGCAAGGGGACCCAATATCCCCTTACCTTTTTGTTCTTTGTATGGAAAAGTTGTCTCACTTGATTTCGGATGAGGTGGAGAAGAAGAGTTGGCTGCCTATTAAGGCTGGTAGATCTGGCCCTTTTATTTCCCATTTGATGTTTGCTGATGACATCATTCTTTTTGCTGAAGCTTCCTTATGTCAGCTGGATTGCATTACTAATTGTTTGTCTTTGTTCTCCAAGATGTCTGGTCAAAGCATTAGTATGGATAAATCTTGCATTTTCTTCTCTAGGAATGTGGATCAGGTGACTGGGGACTCAATTTCGAATGTGAGTGGTTTCAGAAAAGTCAGGAGTGTTGGTAGATATTTGGGTGCTCTTATGAGGCATGGGAGAGCTAAAAGGGATCATTATGCTGATGTCATTGCTAGAGTTCAAAATAGGCTTCAGGGTTGGAAGTCTAAGTGTTTGTCTATGGCTGGTAGAATTACCCTTGCTAAAAGTGTTCTGTCTGCTATTCCGGTTTTCCACATGCAGAATAATGTTCTTCCTATTCATGTGTGCAAGGAGATTGAGAGGATCCAAAGAAGCTTTATTTGGGGTGATACGGATGAGAAGAAAAAAGCTCATTATGTTGCCTGGGATAAGGTGTGCTGCTCTAGGGAGTGTGGTGGGCTTGGTATTATTAACCTTAGGCTCCAAAATGAAGCTTTTATGCAGAAGATTGCTTGGCATCTTATTTCTGATCAGGATAGCCTTTGGGCAAAAGTGCTCCTTGG